>DWFV01001384.1:0-11335 GCA_018246775.1 Parelbella machaon machaon
CAGACGTTGGATGCGAAGAGCTGAAGATCGAGCTCAGTAGCGTGCTATCGGAGAGGCTTATGTCCAGCAGTGGATGGAAACGGCCTGATGATTATGAAGAGTGCGAAATTATTGCTTCTGTAAAAAGCAGTGCCTTCTGTGGTCGCCCTTATATTCGTGAAGTTACAATTGCAGTACTCCCGCGGCTTACCGGCTCACGGCTGAAGGGAATCGCGACGAAACACCCGTCAAGCCCCCTTTTCACTTATCCGATATCTACAGTCAGTTTCGAGTTAAACGACATGACGCTTCCACGCACTTTGGGATTCGTGCAACAATATGAGGAACAATAATTTATGAGTCTTACAAAATAAATCGATGTTTTGTAATCTAATTATATACTACACTTTTTAATGACACGCTTTTCAAATTTATTCAGCCTTGTTCACCAATTCTTGTGATATTCAGAACTTCATGAGCTGAGTGTGGCAATAGGCACGTTTTACATTGTTTTGTTTACTGCAATGCTTCTACATATAAAACTGCTTACAAAACAACGAGATACATCTAGGCATAGTTTTTCGCTGCAATTAGAAGCTGGGCTCGTAAAGAGAAACAAATAACGAATATGCTTGAAGTTGCAATATTATAGACGTATTATCAATGTTTGAGAACATAGCTCGGAGTCTGGATTTGTGGCCATTGTATTCTATGGGTTAAATATCATAACTGATTGAGATGGGAGGATTACACTCCTCTGCTTCCCTTTCGGGAAAATACAAGCGTTATAATTTGTTATCAATGTTTAGTTTAAACATTGTCATAAAAAATAATTTCTTTAATTGCAATTTGCTTCAGCTCTTGATATTGTTTATATTGTACCCCAGTTCTGGATCGGCGATCGTTTCGCCCGTATATTGGCTAAGTAGACAGTAAATTCACACGGTCGGTAGATCCGAATGGGCAGAGTTCGTAACGGGCCTAACTTGCGATGATAATCTCTTATTCGATTAGCCATACGGGTTAATGTGCGATTGTCTCAACTGGCAACACTGCGACTGTCACGCTTTATGTTGATTGTTTAGTTCAGGGTGGTAAGTTCAACATATTGTTTGGTGGTACGCATTCTAAAGTCATTTTGTTTCTTATTCATTTTGCATAATTGCTGATAATCGTGACCACGCTGATATACAGATAATTTAACATGTATGAAGGGTAATAGGTTAATTTTTATAGGTAGGTAATATGTCTATTGTAATTAATTTTATTACAGTTTTTAAATGAACCCATAGTTTTTTAATAATAACGCAATGTGGTTATGTATAAATGGGCAAGATGGAACCTAAATATATCATGCTTTATCTAATATTGAAAATGCGAAAATGCTTTAATGTTCCAATCCGCGTAAAATTACCGCTTTTCGATCTTTTCTGATTTTACTCCAACAAATTGAGTTGTTTATGTATATTTTGTTTGTTAAAAAAATGTTCATTAATTAAAACTGTAAATCGTGTCATACATACATTTGTACTTAAGACTGTTAGATAAATTTTAAATGAGTTAAGGTTTAAAATAAAAAACGAATAGCAGAAATTTAGGGTAGGTACCTCTGAAGAAATGAGCAATAAGATTTTACTCAGCGATGGACAACGTTGTGTTATATAGTAAGCGCGGGGATAGGGTTTCTTGATTAGGGGTGGCGGTTTTATCTTGCGAAACCTCCAATTACACGAAAGGATCAACCGTGGCCAGTCTGCCCACGTCGTGATGGCATTACACCCGATATTGTTTTATGGTCCTATGAATAATTGGGTGCAATTAAAGATAAATACAGGGTCGATTTTAGCCATGTACACCCCCTATTAAGTTACTGGCTCACAAACTCGTGATAGTTTCGCACTGAAATTTATGAAGTGCCTGTACCCAACGGTGGTAAAATCCAATTTGGGAAAGCCTATGTTCAGTAGTGGTGGTAGACATGCTGATTTTGATCATGATTATTGCCTCGTTGGTCGCGTGGTTGGAAGCGTGACTGAAGATCGGGAGGTTCTGCGTTCAAACCCCGGATTGGGTACCTAATATGGGATTTTTCTAAATTTTGAATTTGTAGTCGTGACTTGGAATCTGGAGCTGTGCCCGGTGTGTGGCAATGGGCTCACCACCTATTCTATGGGACGTAAACGTAACTGGTGAAACGTGGGACTGTACTACACTCTGCCTATCTCTTCGGGGATTATAGGTGTGAAGTTACGTATTGTGATAGCATTCCAGTCTATAATTTCACCACCTTACCCTTACCTATACCTTAACAGCACAAAATTGATACAATGTACGTATCGACTCTGTATTTCTCATTATAAAATTCGCTGGATCCGTGGTATATAACATTTTACCATATAACTTTATATATAATATATTTATATGTTTTTTAACGCCGATTAGCGTTTCTATAATATTCTTTATAGCAATTATAAGAGTAAATCCAACAAAGTATTGAGTGCTACATGTACATGAATGCAAATTGATTAACGAGTATAACTCTATCAAGATAGAAAGGTCTTTAATATAAGTGTGCATATATTTCATTGTTATTTATACAGTGTATGGGCCGTGGATTAGCCGATGGCCAGTCTCCTCACGTCGTGGAGCCCAATTATACCCGCCGGCCGACAGGGTATTGGTTGGAAGTGTACGAACATATAACTTATTGTTTTACTTAAGGATACCGTATCCTGCTTATACCGACATTCACATGTAAAAGATATGAAGTTAATGTTAAACATACGATATATCTGTACCTACTGACATTAAAAGGCATAATACATATTAATGTAACTGTCTACTGTAATAATGTTTCAGCAAAGTACTTCTAAGAAATCTTGCTATTTGTTGTTTACTATGTTTAAACTTAGCAAAATCGATTTATTTATTCTATATAAAATTTCCCCATGAACCTACAATTCATTATTTAATAAGTATTTAGTAAAAAAAATAAAGTCTAGTTAATACGTAGGTAAGCCTTTGATTTGACACGTCCGGCAATCTGATACATATGTAACAAACCCTTGTAAAAGGGACGTGTATATTACACCTATGTCGTGAATTCGTTACTGTTTTAATGTTTTAATCTCGGATCTACATAACAATACAACGCGATGGGACTTCCCGGCCTTCCGGCAACTTGATTGATGTCCCTCGCTAGATTTATTTAACCGAAAAGTAGCACGCCACACGTCCTCGTACGTACCTTTGTTTCATTTTTAATACGTACCTTTCATAATTAGCGTAATAAATTATAAAATGATAATACTAGGGCCATCTTGTGAAACGCTTAATGCCGCGCGTCAGGGGGCGCCGCCGGCGACCGCATGTCAATCACTCTCCCAAATGTAGAACAATTCTTATTTCGAAAAAGAATAAAAAAAAATACGTATCACTTTTATTCGCTATCCTTCTCTGTTTAGTGTATTATAGGGTTTGTGCGAATGCAATAGCGTATAAAATCGGTGTTGCGGTAACATCTGTGGCTTATAATAGACGCTTACGTAGCCTTCTTTTCGGGGATCGAGCCCGGTGGGATCGCTTTAACATGATTGATCTGTTTATTTTACATTTTAAAAGAACATTTTTACGGTTGCTTGTCAACTTAATAACAAAGTGTTTTATTTCGGGACACGTTAAGTTCGGTTTTATTGATAGGCTCTCTTAGCTTTATACGTTTCTTGAGTTGGGTCGGAATTGTATAACAGAATTCGTAATGTATATATGATGTAACTCAAATTGATTAGGCTGTCAGTTTATTGAAATATCATCATTTTCATATAATCACATTTAATAACCACTGTTTTGTACGGGGTTTCTTAGAAATCTATCTATTTGCGAATAGGCTAATCATATAAAATACATCTAACTTATAAATCTATCAATTTATAAGTTTTAATCGTAACTGCATTTATACCTCGTTTACCTGCCGTTCAACTAATTTATAGGGATGTTTGCTATATTCTCCACCTACCCTTTTGAGTGATCTATGTAGTAGGAGACGTAACTGACTCAAAAAATATTTATTAATTATTTCAACTTAATCATCATAAGACTGTCTCAGTTCACTGCCAGACATAGGCCTCATTAAGCTTGTTCTTTCCAATAATCCCCACGCTGGGCAAACGGGTTAGAAATCACTACAGTGTAGCTTCTCGCTCCGCCTACGCTGCTGCCCATCAGCGGCCATAATACTTGATACAATACGAACATAAAACGTTACATTGTAAGAAGGTTCAAGTGGTATGGTAGTTATATCTTTAACAGACAAGTGTAGAGACGTTTTAAGCAACGAGATAGGTGTTCATCGGAAGCTGTGCTTTAAATGGCGCCTAATTTTGAAGAGCAAGTCCTTAAACGGTCGGTAGAGTGTGCTTTCGGTGACGCCGTCAGTAGAGTAGCCGTCAGTAGAGAGCCGACAAATATATTTACTGAAGTCGTTAGGAAGGGTTTTTGAAACAGTTTTACGTTTAAGCATGGATCTGAGGATCTTCACGAGTAGGTACTTCGTAGATAGTAAAGTAGATAGAGGGAGATATTAGTATTGCATAGATGGTTTTAGTTTTGATTTATAATTTATATATATTAAATAGCATCATATACTGTCTTAGACTATTTGTGGTTGGTGTATTCGACATTTCTTTCATCATTTCTTGATGCGGTGTCACTGTATGGTTTTATTATTGTGTACATATTAGGGTGAAGTAACAGGATAAGCAGGAATGTAGGGTCTCTAACCCTGTCTCCACTGTTAGATCTCGTAACTGTAACTGACCGCAGGCATACTTTCATTGCTAATTCCAATTAATTATATTTGATATTGACTTAAAATACACACGAATAGCGTTGATCAACGTCCATCAGGCAGATTAAATCTGCACGCTGGATTAGTACTTTTACCACACAAAAAAGGAGAAAACAAATAATCTAACGAAAAGCTTCTCTTTTTACTTCAAAACGTCCAAATTGAATGAATACAGAAAGGTAATTGCAAACTTTGCTAGAAAAAAAGAAATAAACGACAAATCTTAAATTTACAAATAACGCGTTTTAAATATTTGTAGTCCTGTAGTTGTGGCATGTCCCATTATTTTTTTTAAATTTAAACAATGCTCGACATAACCGAATGCTGTTAGTTAAATGAAAATCACTGGTCAATCTTAATTAGTTAGTGCAAAATTAGACTTTTGTTCGACAATCAGAATTTAATAGCTAACAATCAAGCTACTTAGGGAGTAAAATATGAAAAGAAAAGTAAATTTTATATGAAGAGTCTGCGAGTATAGTGATTGGAACGATCACTAAGCATCTGGTTATGAATATGAAGCGAAGACCTGTTAAAAAGCAACAAGAGAGACAAAAAACGTGAGCACTCCCGCACAGCGTCTTATCGGAAGCAATTACACGTCGCTTTATTAATTTTCATAACTACCCTCCCGAGATCAAAGGATACCGAGATGCGCGTGCGCCGCCCTCGCGTATGGTTCAAGGTAAAAATTCTCTCAGGTATTTGAATATAACAATTTAAATATGTATATAAATACCACACCAGGACTTCTTTGTGAAGATCACAAATGAAGTAATTCAGTGTCTGAGCCTGATGCGTATATGCTATTTATAAAAATATTAATAATAATAGTAGAATATATAAATCAGATAATTTATATGAATAAACTCATAATGAAAAATATTTCTGTCCTCGTTTTGAGTACTATTTAATAAACAATATTAAGGTACAAATCAATGGCTTTAAATAAGATAAGCGTCGTCTAGATTTTATTTGGGAAACTACCTTGATTTCATTCGATTAATTATATTTAAATAAAAAATTGGTATATTTTTCTAACGAGATAATTATGAAACGTTTTGTGATAGTCTACATACGATTTAATTATCCACTTATGACTTTCCGGGATGACCCGACTAGTATCGAATCTATTCTAGATCTTCATAAGCCTCCGACGATCGCCATGAAACGAATCAGGCTATTCCTTGAAACATATATTAGGTAAGGTTAGGTATTTATTCGCGTTAAAGGCAATGTATTTTATCGCTGTCCACTTTATCTTGTACCACGTACACAGCTACTGTTTACTGCGCAGGCCCTTGAAGACGTTTTAACAACACCCAGTCTGCATCTCATCTTTGATCTTGACGACACTTCAGACTACCAGCGGCTTTAAACGCAGCCGCCCGCCGAAATTGGATTACTAGGTTAACGTTTAAAACTAATACCCATATGAGATAATGTAAACACCATATTGATTTTCAGAACTCATTGCTTAATGGTTTTTAATATTTGAAAAATTTTCATCATGTAATGTACATAGGATGTCTTGTAGTTGTTTAATGTGAATTTCATTCATAACGTTAAAAAAATTACATTTCGCCTATAAGTACCTAATTTCTTAAGTGTCAGTATAATAAACATAATTTGCATATAATTTGGTATGAGCAGATGTCTATAACATTTTCCGTCTACATTGTATGGTACTTGATCACATTGTAAGTGGTATTATATGCAAAGGTATGCATATCGTACCCGTATAAAATAAATCAAACTTCCTAAATAAAACAAAAATTTACATGCGTCGCAAGCGGCGAACACTGGAACAGAAGAAAGACTTATCTCGCTAAAACGATTCCCACATAAATAAAGCTCATCGGATATGAAACCGTATTTACATAAGAAAAATATAAAGAGGCCTAACTGATAGGTCCATAAGGGCGCCGTATCTGGCAGACCGGCACTTGGGACTCCGGGCACGTCTTCGGGGAGCGCCGCGCGTTTAATAACAATACGAAATATCAGTTCGTTCCTCCGATCGCAAATCTACGTCAATAACATATCCAATAGTAGCGCTCAATTCATTTTGACATAATCTAATATGGCGGGGCACGTTTCCCGCCTAAATCTCCCGCCACATGTCGCCAAGATGGCCGGCCGCCCGAAACGCGAATCTAAAGAAAAAGGAGATCACGAATCGGTAATATCTTTCAAGTCCATAAACTTAAATGTTTATTTGCAGCGATATTTTGTCCTTTTGCAGATATTGCTTTGCTAACTATATATTGGGTTTCAGATATATTATATAGGAAACTCGAGAAATAAGTAGATAATATTTACTTTGTTGTAGTAAAGGAATAGTTTCAAAAATTATAGTACGAACTTGGGCAAAATGAAATTTGTTTTTAAGGGTAGAGATAGAAAAGATCTACAACTATCAGATCAGTAATGTAAAACAATCCGTTGTACGTAATGTTTTTGAAAGAATAACCGGTAGTGCCCAATTTTTTTAAGGTTTTCAACCTACCCAACATACCTACATAGATTTAATGTGTTAAGCTATTAACCTATATATATATATAATATATAAAGCTATTAACCTGGTACTCGTGCCTAACCATAGAATATTATTTTAATCGGTAAACTTTTATAACTGATCCAATACTCGCCATATTTATATTATACATTTAATCCAGTTTCCTAATAAATTATAACACAATATTTATTTACGTTATATATTTAACAATACAATACCGTCAATTAATATTTCTCACTACTCTAAAATAACCACCAAGACCGGTAAACCATGTATATAAAATCTAAGTATATATAAAATAGTCTTATATCCAATTAACTAATTGAGACATGACTATGTTACATGAATATTAAAGCTTAAGAAAGAAGTAATTCAACAAACTTTGCTTCTAACAATCAATATTAAATTAAACCGGGGTCATTTGATACCTATTCTTCGAACTAGTTTGACGACCTCCGTGTAATGATATACTTAGACTGATTACAGAAAGTGGCTAAGTTAATAGAAGGGCCGGTGCGCTAGTGCAGTCGCCAATTCAAATAAACGCAAATTGCTGCAATTAGTCCGCCTTTCTAATGCATTGATTGATCAATCATCGAACGCCGATCGAGGCGAGAGCCGCTTTGTCTGCAGCCGCGATGTCGGCAGACGTGTTCCCTCAACATTCCGAATTGTCTCAAAGATTACAGTTGCTAAACAGAAGGTTGTCTGTTCGAAGCAATACTTTTGTATGTCACGTGTTACTTTGTTTTGTTCCATTGGAAATTGAAAGTTAAAATATTATCAGACATCCTCATTTCGACTATAAAATGAAATGTTGATGCAGTTTAATGTAATTACTATAGTGATTTTAGAATGATTTCATTATTATCTACTATCTCAACACCCATATCAGTACTTTAAAAAGTATATTATTTCGAATTTTACAGAACATTTTACAATTGTATTAATTTGCTTGAGAGCACATTATGTAAAATATTTTGAAAAATAAATTTCCAGTGAAATTTTACATAGGTAAATATGGATTACAACCGTGGAGGTAATGTGACAAATGTTATTCACTGATAATGTCACAAGCAATCGTGATATTTCTAAACACTATCTACTCTTTGTCGATAATGGTTGGCGATTTCAATTGATTCCGTCATTGTGTTGGAGAGTAGCGATTTCAGCATGATTTGTTCCACCGGACTCCTGTGGAACGATATCCACCTAATATTGAGTTGGTAGTAATTTAAACTGACGGAACAGATGTAGGTAGGTATAGTTATTTTCATATAACTTGTCTATGAAATAATTGAATTAAATTTCTGAATTGTTTCTGTCAGCTACTTCAAATCGTCGTGGGTTCCGTGCCCGACCATTTTCATCAAGTTATCATCATCTATAATGTCTATAACTAGTATACACGCTTAGAATATGATCTATTATTTACGGTTTTCATAAGTAATTCTATATTGTTCTTTATCATACTAATATTATATATGTATATACATGTTATGTTACATTTTAGTTTTATTCTTTAAGATTTTCAGTATTGGCAATCGTATTTCAATTCTTTGATTTTAGAAGAAATTTAAAAAAAGCGAAGGTGGGTACAGAGGTTTTATGTATTTTAAAATATAGCTCCAGTTTTGTGTAATATCAATAATGCGAAACGGTCACTGCATGTACATAATGTAAAAAAAAACATAGTGAAAATAACTAACATATAGGAACGCATTGCGTATGTAGTACCGTGAATCCAAATGCTAAATGTATGAGAACAATCGATAAAAAACTTGCGTTACACATGCCCTAAATTGTATTATAAACAATAAAATATCAACAATATCAACTATACAGATGTCAGTATAGTTGTAGTTAGAAGAGCGGTAATCTTTCATCTTCTCACTAAGTCCGAGTGAGATCTAAAGCGCCGGTGGTCACGTCGCGGTAACTATTGATTTCCATTTAATTCGGCGCGTGCTTCCGTTGAACCCCTCAGCTCCGCCACCGAAAGAAAGAAAGAAATAAACGTTTACGCGGTACGAAACGACACAACAATGCGAGATTACTCCTCCGATCAACATCGGCGGTCAACTGATTGGAGGGCACGTAAATGACGTGCACTTACAAAGACATTGTATCTTAATCAATCTATATTTGTACCTGTATTTCTAAAGATCATACGATTCCTTCAGGTTGCGTTTACGATAGGGGGAAATGGGGTATTTTTATGTATAACAGCAGAATATGTTAGATCTAGGAAATTGTTTGTATATTTTAACTTATGAAATGAATACTCGTGATGATGAATTGTTGCATAAAACAAATGAAAGCGTAAAATGAAAAGTTTAAGGCATTTTAACGTCTTATATAATTGCAGAGTATGTATTACATATACATATGTAAGGGGAAAAATGATTTGCATTGTAAAATTGTTATTAATATTCGAGTACGATGTAATGTAACGTGCGTACATTGATTGATACACTATTTTACAATTACAGGTAGTGGTTTTCATTTTCGAAACAATGGCGTTCGTGACTTGATATTCCGATAGATGCTACTACTTCCGAGACCCACCAACGCATTATCTGGTGTGATACTGCCAGTACATTACAATTCTATTGTGAAAGACAAATTAAATTTGGAAATTGGTTTTATTTACAACAGCGTAGATAAAGCCTTTATAAAGTATCCACTCCCAAGCATGATTGGTTTCTAAGTTAAGTTCATTTAATCAATTACTTTTAGATTGCCGCTCGCCTTTTTTTCGCGAACAGTATTGTTTTTAGTTTAGTAGACCAGTAAATTTCGAGATAGCTTACGCCGCCCAAAAATTAATTGATCGGATCTCGTTTCTCAGAGGAAACAGCGCGGAAGAGTTTTAATTAGCGAGAAAAAAGGCACCACAAAACTTCGGACGTAAAAAACCGGGAGACAAGGGTGGGTGTAGCGAAGAATAAAAATCTCCCGCTCGTAATGCGGGCAACATTTGTGTGAGGAAGACGCTCAGTAATGGAAGACAAATTTCAATATAATTTGCAATACATAAGCGTGTTACTTTAATAGCCCAGAACCACCCTTCAAATTAAACGGGGCTTAAGTTTTATTTTATTTTTTCCTCCTCTGTTCGATAGCGGGCGCGTGAGCGGGCCGCTCGGGGAGTCGCGACGCGCACGGGCGTCGGGAAAAATATAATCCGACCAAATTAATTGCTTCTACCGGCAATAGTGGCGTGGCCGCGATGCCGCCAAATCAAATTAAGAACGCGCTATAAAAACCAAATTAGTGCTCGCTTTAACCGTGAGAGGGTATTTAGTTACAAGACGTTAGTTCAAATCCCGCCATTTTCATTAACAATAAATATCCCCTCGCAGCCGCACGGAATCCTTATTGTTTTACTTTTTACACCCTTGTGGCCCAGTGGGACACGAGCGGACGACGTCTCCTGCGAAGCTCTAGCTAATTTGTTCTTTTTGTTTACTTACTTATAGGGCGAGTGTAATAAAAATTTGTGTTGCGCGAATTGTATGGACTTTAAATTTTATATAACCGCGGCCGGTGCTTGAGGGCGAGTTTTGCATTTAATTGGGGAAAAATTTAGGGTCGACGAAGCGCTTCTGTGCGGATTTTTAAACTAATTGGACGGCCGTTACAAAGTTTTTTCTGCTTTAACTGTTTGTGCAATCGAAAGTAGGAAAAAAGAGCGTTTTTCCAGCGGAGACACGTTGTAAATTTATAACTATTACAGACTTTTTTTTTAATTATTCCATAACGGTTATTTTAAGGTGAACCAATTTTAGGCACATGCGATATTGAAGGGGTGAGTTGATGTGTTTTTTTTTCGCCACGTTAGGCCTTAATTACAGGCGATCCAGTGGATTAGAGGGCGGCGGCGATTTAAAACAATAACCTGACACCGTCATTAGGCTCGCTGTTGAATATTATATCGCCCTCACCTCCCTAATGTGACGATATTATATATTTATTGCCTGTCCTTAGAT
>DWFV01001385.1:0-11334 GCA_018246775.1 Parelbella machaon machaon
CTAAACAGTGGCACCACCGCGAAAAAATCTTTGTTAGTGATTTTTACAACATCTGTTCAAATTTTCACAAAATAAAATATTTGTTTATCTACTACTTTTTTATATAATATTTTAGATGCTCTGTCTCACTAAATATGTAAAAGTCATCGATCAATTTATTACAACAATTTTTATTACATCGATTTCATGCCAATTCATTGCCATTAAATTCCAATTCCGCAATACGATATATATGTAGAGTGAGAAACAATTTCTTTGTCCTACATTTTTCGGGTAGTGGGGGAGGGAGACGAGTAGCGTGGAAAAAGCCGGGTGCACCATTAGATGTAATGGAATATTAAACATAACGAATCATTCCAATAATTTGAAAACGAAAAGCAATAATTAACAGGATACAAGTTCGATACCCAGTTCGGCCCCACGGCCTCGCTGCTAAGCTAATTACATTATTACACCGCCCAGTATACTTACACATTCAATTAGACTGTACATTACAATTATGACCACATTTTCCTTGCGATAAAGCAACGATAGATTCTATCGCTGTACGTAATTTCAAACTAGATGTAGATAAATGTGGCGATATAATAACAGAGTTGAGAGCTAGAGATAAAAAGGTGAAAGAATCAGCGAGCAGACTCAAAACTGAAGCCCGACCGACCGTTCACGTACTATTTGGGACAAAAGGCAAGATTTTTCGAATTAACATTAATATGTCAAATTGCAAAGATAGGTTTTCATTTATTAGGTTTTTTTAAGTTGTTCAAGTATTCGTAGAAATCTGATAAGGTGGAGAAGAAATAAAAGGCGCAATAGTAGATAAATTTTGCATTATGTTGGACGATAATTACGAAATATTTCAAGTACTTCATCTTTATAAACAAATGTTTGTTATAGACTAATAGAAGTTCGAATTATCTCAATATTATTTACGTATACCCACTAAAGACATTTCTATACGATTCCCATTCTGTAGCTGGCAGTCATCAATCAGCCTAGTTATTTCTGATTGCTTAATGTATTCGAAGGCTGTTCATTTGTCCATTTTTTTCATCTTTTTCCCCTTGATTGTGCTATGATTGATGATTTAATAAACTTTGAAATATTGCGCCGTATCATGAGTAATGGCGAAATATTCGCTGTTGAACTTTTATGTCTTTTGATCAAATAGTGAATGATGATAATAAGGAAAATACATATGAACAGAAAAAGGCCTCTGACGAGGAAAATAAGAAGCCGATTTAAAGGTAGACACTTATTAATAATAAACAATCTTATAAAGACACATAAATGGAATTGAATGAAGACTACTTTACTTACTTACAAAATTTAGTACCTACGTGTTAATTTCTGTGAATCTGATTTGAGCGTGTTTAAGTATACCTACTCCAGGCCTTCAAGAGAAACACATATCTAGCAGTAGGATATATAGAGGGTTGCAATCTTATAGGTACGATATTTGTATAGGCTATTCAATAAAGATTTTATTAATTTATTTCTAACAAAACAAATATGTCGCAAATAAACCTTTAAGAGCAAAATGCATAACATATCATAAATTATAACCTTGTATTACAATAAAACGTAATGATGAAATAAGGAAAAATATAGCCATACCATAAATTTATTTTACTTTAAAGATATTATGTTTATGAAATCAAACGCGTTCACGCGAAATAGCAGTATCACACGTCAGTATATTACTTATTAAAAACCTTTCATCCATAGTGACATGTCGACAGACGTTTATTTACACTGTACAATACGCAAAAACTTCCTGATTGACATTTCTACTCGAACCCACGTCACTTTAGCGTCACGTCACAACTACTCGACCTTATTGCGTCTACTTAAGACCCATTTTCAAAATATTTTGTACGGTGGCATTTTTTATTCCTTTTCGTCATCTGTCATCGCTTTTTGCAGGATCACGACTTTGGTAGCAGAAAGTAATATTATGAATTTAACGATATAAATATATTTAACAGTTTTATATACATTGCTGGTTACAAATGAATGAAGTTAAAATGTAGCATAATAAATGAGCAATGAACTATTCCAAGGAACATATAAAGCAAATGTGTATAATTGAGTGAGTAAAGGAAGGATCCATTTCGACGACGTACTAAGGTGAATGGTAAATACGTTAACTAAATATTTAAGAACGACAACGATGATTGATGGGATTGCCAACAACCGGCAAAAGAATAATGCTAGAAGACGCTTAAATGAAATAAATAAAATTTTATTACCCACGTCCATATGTACCTCCATAGATTGTTAGCGTGTTAGTAACATTAGTGCCTAAGGTTATATTATATTCTTTCGTTACCTCGTATTTCGATTTGATTGTACATTTTACATTATTTAGCATAGAAACCGCGATATTACGCTTATTAGAATAAAATACAAAGAGATACACATGATAACTTATAGATTCCGTGGGAAATTTTTAAATAAATAAAAATTGGACACAAACAAAATTCAATGTTGTAATCATGATAAAAATATATACACTTAAGATTTTTTTTATAAGAAACTGGTTTCGAAGAAAAAGGAAGCGCTGGTGATAAAATTTGTTAGAAAAATTCCTTATAAAAATTGTTCGGTAACAGCGACACGTTTCAGAGCGTTATCCGCGGGAACATGATCCATCTTCGTTCTCAACTACATCACACGGAGCTGGTGGGGAAAATAGTCTCATTTAAAACCTGCATGTCATCTCGATACCCGCTGACGCCAAACAACCGTCGGCGCTGGTAATTACTCAACGCGGCGCGATACCGATTGACTTTGATAAAACGGCGCAACCTACTTGTTTAGCTCGATTTATTACCTGCGAGGCCCGGCCTGCGTCCGCCACACGGATGTGCTACTTCTGGATGTGGATTGAATAATACTTTTTTTTTTTTTTTCATAATATCTTTCACGAGAATCTAATGTCATTGTGACGTTTGACATTTCATGTTTGACATTAAATAGTTTATAAGCTTGCTAAGGAAAATGTAAATGAGTCAGAATACCCTCTTTACGACTACTAGCTTGGAGAATACTTTCATGTATGGATGATTTCCAATAATTATATTTTGACAATTACCTTAATAGTAATCTTCATTCAATTGGGTCCGGTACTATTCAGAATTATTTCTAAAATTCCACCTATCAAATACCCCCTATCATTCAACTATTGGACTCGACCTCCTTAATCACTTTATTCCGCCTGGATTCTGATACCCTTGCTTTTTGATTTTAAAGATTTCCCGCTGTTTTCCTCAAGCCACAATTCATCTGATCGAAAAAGGTTTCTCTTTCCCAAGATTTGACTGCCATTCGACGACACATCTGTTAAATAATAGTCCGTTATGTGAGTAAAAATTTTTGAAATTCAAAGGATTGCATGTATTTATTTAAGAGCCATGTTTCTTTGATATCAACAATTACAAAATTTAAATATTACGTAAGCCAGCCAGTCATCAATCATCACTGCAGGGTAATTATCATAGTAATTCAGATCGAAATTAGATATTGATAGAACTCACGAATAACAAATTTTTGTATACAATCAGTACTTGTGTTCACATGAAGGTTGTTACTATGAAAATGTTTGGCACATGATATCACGTACATTAAAAAATAATTTTAGAGAAATCTCGTTATTTTCATAATAAAAATTATAATCCGTAATTGAATGAGTGTTATTATCAGAGATATAATTAAAAAATTCCATGCATTTCAATTCCATTTCAAATGACATTTTAAAATTTTCAGTAATTTATTAAATGAACAGAATTTATGAAATAAAACTATATCCTAAAAAAAGATCTTGGCAAATACCGTCTAAAATAATTATTAATCTACACTTATTTATGTAACACCACACTGTTTTGTCGCTAGAGAGTCTAAATTAATAGAACTATTCAGCTATAATCACAACAAACATACAATCATCATCTACCTATTATTAAAATTTAAGGATGTGGACGTCGACGCCAACACTTTGTCAAACGTGTGACGTCAGCAAGCCAACGAAGCCTCATTACAAAATGTGCGTTGCACCTTGACGTATATCTCAAGAGACGAGCTCCTAAGATTAACCACAGAGTCTAGAAATTTAATGCTTCCTGTTTAATATTCTAAGCAATATTTTTTGTACAAACAAACTCCTAACTACCTTTAATTTATACCAATATCATAGATATTTATCTTGCTCAAGTCGCAATATAATTTCAATAGTCACGTGGTGTATACACTCGTGAATTAGTGCGCTTAGCATTTCAATTGAACGCAATATTTATAATCATAATTTTACATTAAGATTTACCAATGAAATATTTTCTGCACCTCACCTTCAACACTAATTAATTTATGATTAAAAAATTGAACAACGCCAGTTTTGTATTCAGAGCGTATAATAAAATGCCGCATCCTAAAAATGGCGCTGCCTAATTCTTTTCACACGTTCCGGCCCCACATCGCGATGATCTATCAAGTTGTCTGCACAGGATTAATGCGTACAGATGATTGACGATTCGCGTTGCGTCGTTCTAATGGTCAATGTGCGCCATTATTTGAACAAATACTGCCATCAATATTAGCACAGATTCAATGCCTGGGCCAAACGTTTGCCAGACATTTTTGTATGTGCGAATCTCTTCACTAATACGAAGAATAGGATCAAACGCTAGTATCAATGCATTGGATCAAATGCTAGTGTCACATCCGTGTATAATTCAGAAGTACGTAGTCGATATAAGATTTAGAATGTCTTTATATAATGCTATATATAATACTTCAAGAATTGTTCTATCTTTTATAATGTTAATTGAAATGTTTGTGCTGACAAAGTGTTTCTTGGCATAGATAGAATACATAATAATTGCGTTTGACTAAAAACTCGAGCAAAAAGTTTGCGAAACTTTTCACCTTGTTAAAAAAATGCGATACTCATCTAAATTGCGCAATATTACGTCAAATAACGCAATTATGCGCACGATAAGAGTTAAGAGGCATCGCGTGACGCTCAACGCAGCGGAACGATGTTAACGATAAAAGACGTTTACGTCTTTGCCTTTGGAACGGATAACGTATATAAAGCAGATCCATTAAACTGCAAATATGTTTATAGATTTTTCTAGTTGATATATTATTTATGTGAAAAACAATAAATGTAACCTAGGTATAACATAGAGAGCGTGAACCTGGATGACTCACAGTTAAGGCAGGGCTCGATGGTGCTCATTAGGGCAGGACTATATCCAGCAGTGGACTGCTATAGCTTGATATTGATGATGATGATATTACAGTTCTACAGTTGATCTGCAATCTTGGACCAGCTTATATTCTGTCACAACCGGAGAGACTATGGAGTACTCTACAGCTTAGCTCAAAATGTATTTATAAGAAATCATTGGCCAATATTGCCCGTTTTCAAATCTATATTCATTAATTGTTGTTTTTAAATTAAGTTTTTGCATCGTTTGAAACGACTAAAGATTAATTATTGCTTAAATATACTAACAGAGATCGATTAACTTGACATTTGAATGATGAAAAAATTGATATTTGCTGGTGGCGGTCATCTATCAAAAGTCGGTTCGTTTATATTTACCTGAACGTTATGTATGATTTGATGTATTTCAGTAGCATTTATATAAACGCAAATGTTTCTATCTAGATAATTAGAAAGTCTATTTTCTGTATTTTGAAGTTTATAATTGTTCCTTGGTGCAGTAAAACTTGACAACCAGGTCTTACGCTCGTCTGTTTAGTGCGGCGTAAATTTAATGTGACGGGTTGTAACAAGCATACGCGTTGTAACCAACATAAATCTTATATATTATGCGATATTGTAACGAAATAGACCCTGACAGGCGGTCTTATGTGAACTTTGTTTCTAGTGTCAAAAATACAATAGGTCATTAAATGGGGTCTGCATATACATTGTTTTTATATTTAGGATACTGGCTTGCTTTGGTACAAGTATCGCTTCTTGCGCTTTGGTCAAACGTTATGACAGCCTGAATTTAGGAACTGCCGCAATGAAAGTCTGATTCGAGACCTAAAACCTTGACACGATTAGGACTATTCTTGCAGTACAGTACAAAGTCAGCAACAGATATCCATGTGCAGCAGGACCTTAATAATTGCTCTCAATTCGGTTACTTCCCTCTTCACAGGAAAACCTACATTCAGTGGGCGTGAAAAATCATCGTCCAAATTCCAGTGAAACTAATTGAATGCACAGCTTATGTTCCATAAATCAGAGGGTACGCACCGTAACGAGCAGCCGCGTTCGTGTAAACTAATAAGACGCGGCAAGAACATTGAAAATATTTTAAGTGTGTATCAGTGAATATTTAATTAAAATTCTAATTACACTTCGAGAAATATTTTTGCGTGTTTATAGAAATAGTTATATGGACAAACTGATGGTTACCGGCCAAGTGGCCGGACAAGGTCCCGAAGGCGGAACCCAAGAATTCGAACCGAAGATCGAGCTCAGTGGCGTGCTGTTGGAGGGGCCTATTCCAGCAGTGGATGGAAATAGGCTGCTAACGACGCCGCTGATGATGAGGTTCCTAAGTTATATTGACATTGTATTAAAGGACGTTATAAAACATGCAATAATATTTATCATCACCGTCGCCTCTTTTCCACGTTCTACTCTTGAACACGAATGTCTCTCATGCGGAACTCGCAATAATGTTACATTAGGTAACTACATATGTATATACATTAGGAGAAACAAAAAAATTCAAGGCTTCTTATATTCATTTTATACAAGTTAACGTGTGACAGACAGGTACATTTTTTACTAGTTGATTTTATTAGGTATTTAGTGTTGATATCTCTTAGCTTTTCAGTATTATTGGTCCAAAGAGCTTGAATATTGAGAAGTGAAATAAGTTTTGCAATGTCGAAGTACAGAGTTATTCAAACATTTAATTTTAACGAACATGATTAAATTTAAAGATTATGCGTTAACTAAATTTTGTCGTTGTTTATAAATAAATAAATATTTTTTATAAACAACTATAACTGCCTTTTTGGTCGAGTGGTTGCAAGTGCAACTGTCGTTCGAGAGGTCAGGTCAGATCATGTCTGTCCTGTCCTGTCCTGCCTGTCCTGTCCTGCCTGTCCGATCCTGTCCCGTCCTGTCCTGTCCTGTCCCGTCCTGTCCCGACCTGTCCCGTCCTGTCCCGTCCTGTCTGTCCTGTCTGTCCTGGGTTAGATCCTAGGATCGGATGAAACGAAAGCTGAGTTTTGAGTTTAGTAATAGGCTCACCCCCTATTACATAGTGGGCCGTAATCACAACCATGGAAACGTGGGAATGTTCAACACTCCTCTGCCTACTTCTTCGGAATTACAGGCATGATACATTTTTTTCAAAAACGACTTATTTTCATTAGGTGCAGTTACACAGAAATTGGATTATTAAAAGTAAATCAATTAAATTACTAAAATTACAACACAAAAGAAACGTCCAAATTGAGAGCAGATTATGAATTCGTTACCTATTCTAATTTCTGTCCAGTCGGAAACCGAACCCTGAACGACAGATTCGGAGCAGCAGACCGAATCAGTGACTAAAGTGCTAAATAACCTGCTATTTTCGTTTTTTCAAAATATTTTCAGATCATCCAACTCTCAACTAGACTGTCCATTAATTTGCTATTATCTACAAGGAATCGGGCAGTGATTAATTCAATATCAAAAAGGAACAAGAATTATAAATGGCATAACTATTCGAACACGTCCTGTACATTCTAATTAGAGCTAGCTAAGTTACAAAAACGTAAACTACGTTGTACGAAAAATTAACGAGACGAAAGACATTTCCGACATCGATCGTTGATCAAACGCTCGTACAATTTTCTTTGAAACTTCAGAACGGAATTCGAAACTGAGAATCGTTTTGAACCATTCACAAACGATAATAGAAGGCGACGAAAGCTTGTCGCTCCAACGTCCGCGCCCTGTCACGACCGCGTGACAGTGACAACGTGTCACGCTGTGTCATGTCGTCCGGTAATTAGCTAATTGTAGCCACGACCCATCTCACTGTTCACGTCATTTTAAGCTTTCGGTATATTGAAATAGATTCCAATTTCCCAAATCGTACGGCAAAAATAATTTTGCAGGCCATAATTGCAGCCTCATTATTGTGCGCGATGAAAATCATATACTTTTGACACGCGATTCTATGCTCTATTGTGTCGGGTTATTATCCAATTTAGTTGTAATCTACATATATGATGTTTCAGTTGGGATTTGGGTCAGCATGTATTGTAACACCATGACATGGGACTTAAACCATAGAGCTCATGATAGGAAGAAATGACTTTTTAAATATTAATAAATATGTTGACTGGCTGAGCCAGAGGCCTTGGATTCGATCTCGGTCGCATATTATTGGATTTTTCTAAGTTAAAATTGCGAGTAGTAGCTTGTGGTCTGGATTTTTTTCAGGTGCATGTATATAAGCTCATCTCCTATTCTACTGTGAGTGAAAACTGAAGGTGTATTACACTCCGCTACCTATATTTCCCAACAAATAGAGGCATTATTTTACGTAATAAATATATTATATTAGTACGTTTTCCTCGTGGTTTAATCGAAATGACATGAATTATTTTATTATTGATAATTGAATTATTTTATGATTGATAATGTTGGACCTTCAAATTACAACCAATGTCTACCTCTCCTTATTTAGGTTTTGTTAACAACCTTCAAATTTATTTTTGTCATTGTCATTCTTATTCAGTAAAGGTGAAGCTGGTTTAAGATATAAAAATAAAAAAATAATAATAATTAGCTTAGACATATTAGAGGATACACGGATTCCTTACGTAATAAAAATATATGTTATTGTACGGCATTGCGTTGAAGTGTCAATTATTTTCGCAAATTGACTGCATACGTACCGACATAAATTATTAGCATTTTAAAGAACATTAAAACCATGAAAGAAAATAAAAAGCTAAAGAATTCTACCAAGAGCTTAACCAGTGAAAATCCTTATTTCCTGCTTATCCCTATGATTAAACGCGTGACAATATGTATGTATAGAATGCCTTAATCAAAATACGTAATTTTATCCGTGCAAGTTACTAAATTGCGTCGCGTACTCGCCATTTCTATGTGTTACGTTTCTGCGACTCAGTTTGCACAGTGCGTCACTGTATTATGACAAGTCGACGATATTAACGGGCGTCATTATCCGTATCGCGAAACCCGTGACATGATAATCCGACATCCTTTGATGGACATTTGAAGCTCGATTGGTTTAGAGCAGCTTTGCGCTGATCGGTCTGTACCCTCATTGTTATACTAACGGTTAATGTCATGAAAATATACTCAATTTATTTGTAAAAGAGTTCTGTAATATATTATAATATAAGTTTAATATATGTAGAGTTACCAGAAACATGTTTCATATTTTCTGAAAACGTTTGCTTGGGTAAAATATAAAGTGTGTATTACAACATCGACTTTACTTTTTATGGAAGTCAATACTGAGAATACGAATAGAACTGATAGAAAAACTAACCGGGTATTATTCTAACAATTGAGTCCAGCGCTGAGTGCTACCTCATGACAGTAATAAATCGGTTTCCCGGAGTTTAAACACTTCCTGTGAGCACTTAGAAAATATAACTAATGTATCTACCGCAGAACTGAGCGACGGCAGTCGTTATAAATTACAAATTTTCACGTTCTAAGGTTTCCAAAAAATTAATCATGTACGTCAATCTGAGCCCTTCCATCGCTTCACTGTTGGATGCAAGTCTCCACACGGAATGAGAAGAGTTAATTTCAGAGTCTGAATCATTATTGTTCATTCAATTCGAAAATTACAAACGTGATGTATCTCTTAAAGACCCAACGATAAATCATCGATTTAACTATTTTATTAATATACCTAATATAAATTGATCTCGCTGATTGACCGTTGACAATGCAACGATCGTCAATGAATGTCAATTAGTCTTCACTATGTCATTCATCATACCCTTTTCGAATTTTTTAATTCTTAAATTTAGTCTTAACTCCCAAGTAATACGGTTCGAATTTGTATGTATTTTGTATCAATGTTTAAAGTACCTTTGCCAACATTTCAGACTGGGTAGCGTTAGCCAAACAACACGCGTGCATGAAATATATGGCATATGAATCACGTTTTCTGTATGTTGATAGGCGTAATTAAGAACTATGAATTGGATGAAATGCCATTTGTCAATTACAATTAAGTACTACACGTGTCGAGATGTTCGGAGAGTTGTCGCTGTACATTCATGTGTCTGTAACGTTATCAATGGAATTTGTATCAAGAATATTCGCGGCAAAGATCCAATAATAATTGTGGTAAAAGATGAGATGGCGAAGAAATTGTAATGAATACTCGTGCTCAAATATTTATATATTTGCAGATTTACTAGAAAAATTAGACAAATATGTCGTTGGCTACTTTTATTTAAGGCATTGCTATCAATGAATTTATAAATCATTTCTAGATAAGGTAAGTTGAAAATTACATAAAGGGTATTTATTTTTTTCAATCCTTTCAAGTTAAACTTTTCTTATCGGAGGTAATAGTGACATATCTCAAGTTTGACAATTCATGGAAATCTTGAGTAGAAATGAAAATCTTCTTTCATTCACTTGCGGGTTAAGAAAATGTGACAGCCGGGGACACTTTTATTAATTAAAGAACAGGAAAATACATATACAATACACTGATCATACCAACGTTTCTTATATAGGTACATATATTTAATGACACTAGACACAGAATGAACGAGTTAAATACATTTTTATAGAAATAATACTTTTATATATAACCTCATATGAGGTTTCAACCATGCATATGCTAACGAGTGGCGAATGGGCGACAGAAACCACTAAGCTACAAGCCTTTTGAAGCGTCTGTTACTACTAGTACAAAAAGGTCATTAAACTCGATACCTACTCGAGCAAATAAATCATTGTTGCGACCCTGGCCAACGCTTATCACATATTGAACTCTGTGCTGTAATTGGAACCGGAAAGACATGTTATATACTGTCAAATTCCTTATGAAGTGTTGCTAAAATATAATGTAGACAGCCCACGACACGGACCCGTCTGTGCCACAACGTGTCAAGCGAGACAGTTTGATTGATTAACGAATTACTAACAATTTTAAAAACGTTATCTGATTTTTCGTAACGATTGGCGTTGGTACTGTTTAATGCGCTCAACGATGTGTGTATTTTATTTGTTCATAGCCGAAGCCGCTTACTAGAAGGCAACCATGTTAGTTAGCGTTAAGGTTCTTATTAACACCATGG
>DWFV01001386.1:0-11333 GCA_018246775.1 Parelbella machaon machaon
GACTTTATGACCCAACACTCCAACGGTTTTTCGTTCGACGGCAACAAGTGCTGCACATGTTGATGTTTATGTTAAAAATACTATAATTGACGTTTTTATGTAGAAAAAATATTATCTATAAGATGTGTCAAATCTGCCAACCCGCACTTGGCCAGCGTGGCAGACCATTGCCTTAACCCTCTCAATATGAGAGAAGACCCGTATCCAACAGTGAAACGATACAGAGAGTCGAAAAAAGGACCCGTTATGTCTTTAAAACCTATTTTTTGGTCCGAGTTAGAGCTTTTAATTACTATCTATTCTGCAGGTGTTACAGCCTCTGTCTTTCTGTTAATATAGTATACATGTTTTTCAATTTTAATTCTGCTATAATTATAAGAACTTGTGTTTGATTATAATAATTTAATTATTCATGCCATTATCGCTAATTTTAGTTTTATTAATTGCAATTCATTCCGACTTTAAAATAATCCGTATTTTAATTTAAGCCATATTTTGTATCTACGCACTAACTTTGTTATTCATAACTAATGGTGCGCTAATTAAATTAATAATTATTGTTATCAGTGAATATTTGTTTTTAATGAATATTCATCAATAATTTAAAATTATTTTAAAATGTAATACCTTTCAATATTATTAAATTACACGTAATGTAGGTTAATGAACTTGACCCGACTTGAATCTAATGCATATTAATTGATAATTATGATTTATCTAATGATAATTAAAATTTAAAAAAAATCGGGCGCGACCTTAGACTAACAAGATCACGCCTGTATTTTCCTGAAGAGGTAAACCAGGAGTGTCGTACTTCCACGACCCGGGACACGAACTCAGGACCTCTTGATAGACAGCCGCGCTTAACTACGCAGCAAGCAATATTATTACATATTTCGGTGAAATCATTCCACACACGCTATACGAAACTTCGCGCCAGTAATCCCCGAAGGGGTAGGCAGAGCAGTGTAGTACACTCCGACGTATCACCAGCTAGGTTTACGTCACACAATGGAATAGGTGGTGAGCCATACACCAGGCACAGATTCAGACTCCGAGTATCATTTGTCACACATGCTACACGACCTTGCATAAATGATTTGGATGGCATGAGTCATTTATATGGCAATGTTGCTACGTGTATTTGTACTGCACACTTTATATGTTAACTGCGGCTCGGTTTGCGTTTAAACTTATATAATCTACACACAATGGTCCCATTATTTTCGTATTAAAACGTGGGAGGAGAGTAACGAATGCCAAATCAAATATCTCTGTCGTTATAGACCTGAAGCTCTTTAAGACATGATAACATTTTACTTTGTATATACATCAGCGGATACGATGTATGAAACCGTGCTCTGCGATCCCCAATCCGCATGCCCAGAGTCGGGATTATGGGAAAAAATCATCAGGGAAAGCGTAAATCCAGCAGTGGACGCAGATGGGCTGATGATGGTAATTATTGTATGCAAAGAAGATGCAAGACTAAACTGACAAATTATATTATCAATATTTACGAACAAAATGACAGGCACAGTTTGCACAGACAACCATACCTAATTATTTTCGAAATTGTTTCCATTTTGCATGACACCATCCATGTCCTTCAGCGGTGTATACTATAACCAATATTGTCGCAGAGCACGGCAAACGATCTGATGAGGCCACCTTCCAGAGAAAACTGTAATATTACCTTAATTTTGTTTAAGTTCCGAATGAAGGTTTTCGACAACCTTTGACGATGGCTATTTGACGACAAAAACAACTTTATGTAACTCAGATTGTGAATAATTGACTCTGTGATTTCTTTAGTAGGAAACTTACCCAGAATAATTCTATAATAATTGCGTTGACATTTCCCTCCCACTTTCCCACATATTTGCTCTCGCGTTTCACCAGTAACGATAATGAACCCAGAATGAAATAATTACGTCCCACGATGAAAGGGTTAAAAAACAAGTTACAATCCAACTCAGTGCTCATGAAGTCAGCGCTTCGAAACTAAGAGAGCAGATGTACAATTCGATTAAAGTCAAGGCCGCGCAATCGCAGCTAACAGATAAGATTATCAATGTACTGGGAAACTACAAGACGCTTTATCAGTACTAGATAATGTGCAGATATGTATATTATCGATAACCGTTGGAGTAGACGTGTTCTGGAATGGGGACCGCCTCGGTGAATGAAGCCTAGAACTCCCTGCAGGGATGTGGTGTGACGATATAGGCAAATTGCCTGGCAGCAGTTGAAAACGAATAGTTGAAGATGTAGGGAAGATTCAGTGGTTGGAGAGGCCTATTTCCAGCAGTAGACCGAATCGCGCTGATGATCTATGAATAAATAAAATCCTCAATTATTTTCTGACATAACACGCCAAAGTTCCCAAACTGAAGGGAGGCTGAAATTCGATGACCGAAGATTCGAAACGCCTGTATCGATTTTGATGGAACTTGCACTGGCAGATAGCTGATGTTACAAGAAATGGTTATTTTCATTTTACTTAGAGTTTCGCACGAAAATATCAAAACCCACAAAATGATCTGTTACACATAAATACATTTTGCGAATGATTCTTTGTGTAGATAAATTTACACCCGGACTCAATATAAACGGTAATGTTCGACGTGCAAATATTTGTGGTTCAGAATAGAGCTAGCAACCTCAGACTTGGCTGTCAGATCGCCAACCGCTTAGCCAATGGGCCATTAAATCCACATGTCTCCCTTTTATATGCATTTCGCTACGGAAATATCTCAAATTTTCATGCGGAAATAAATATTTGATTGATGGTAAATCTATTTTCGATGTATCTATCAATTCTTATCTGCTCACTAAAACTCTATTCTAACTCTACTCTATTCTAGTACTTGATACTGTCCCGATTAGAATGGATATATTTTCCGACGCAGGTACAAAAAGTAAAAGTTTTTCAAAATCCAATTGCGATCTCATAAAATATGTTATTTAAATAAGACAGTCTGTAGATGTCCTATTGTCTTAATGACTGCGTCTTCACGACTGAGGTAACACAGAGGTCTGATCGCGGTCTATTGTGATTGTAAGTATACGGCCAGAGGACACTTGGATGGTCTAATGCGAGATGCGATCAGTCCCAATTATTTTTATTTTATCTTCACGTCATATCTCTTATGTGGTAAATAGTGGTCACCGAGTGCCAAGTATGTCCACCCTTACAAATCTGCCGTGTGTATTCTACATTCTTCATAACATCATCTTTCGATGACTTCTGAAGATGACAGGTTCACTGTTTGAAGATGTCAACCTTATAAGGTGACATTTCATCAGTAATTATTATTATTATCTAAGACACAGTTCACTACCGTATGTTTGTCTGTCGGTTTGTGCGCTGATACTAAAAACATACATGTTTTTAAATATAGTTCCCATCAATACATAGTTTTATTCTTGACATAGGCAATCTTATATAATTGACATGGGTTTTTTAATAAAACCCCCCGATGTATGACGATAAAAAAATATATATTTTTTTTCTTAGGTGCACTATCCAACCCCTTAAAGCTATAAAAAACCAAAGTATGTATGGGTAAAGTATGGGATAGCTTATCTTAGATAGTTCTCAAGAAACGTTCGTGACATTGCCTAAATTCTAAAATTTACTCGCTATATCACACATTTACTAAATTTCACTAAAATGTCGATTTTTTATTTACTTCACAACGAACTATATGTCAACTAATATAAGAACTATTTATAGTTAGCGGTAAACTTATTATACTAATTGGGGAAGCGTATCAGGACTTGACATGACTGTACAACCTCAAGGTAAATGATCCAAGATTACAATGATTATACGGGTAATATTAGTAATAATGTGGATATTACATTATTATGCGATTTTCCTTGTTATAATTTTTCCTTTCTATTTCCTCGTAGTAGTTCGCATCGTCGTAGCATAGCTTAATAGTTTGTTGCATTTGAATGATTATGCTCATCACAAAAATATTTGTCTCGCTGGGAATCGAACCCAAGACCTCCTACTGAACAGCCAGGATTAAGAACTATCAATTTATTTACTCAAATAGCGCTAATATAGGTTAGGTTATATATAAGGGTATATGGGAAAATGATAAGCAAGAAATATTTTTGGACATCGATTATACAATTTTATACTCGTGTTCACCCACCGCAGAGTAAGTTAAACGAACTATTAGGATTGCTATAATTAGATAAATAGTTGCCTAAACTAGTCGCCTTGACAACTGTTTCCCCTTATCGAAATGTAATCTTGATAAATTTAAATATTCTTAATATATACATACGTATCATTTACCTCGTGGCTGCTTATATAAATATTACTACATTTTTCTTATTATAAATGGTACATTTGTTTCGATTAAAAAATATTTTTTTTTTAAATTGATTTACAGAATTGTCACTTAAGAACGATTTTAGTATCGATTTAAAAAACCTCAGCAATAGTCCACTATCGAATTACTTTTTGGTATTGTGTATGAAGTAAGTCTATTATAGTTGTACTTGGGTGGTTCACTCTCGCATGGTAGGTCCATGGCGCCTTGCATCACAAATTCTATCTTGTCCACAGGCGCTTTCCGTAGTGTTACAGCAAGCCGCTAAACTAAATGCACGTGTTCAAGCATGCATTATTAAAACGGACTATCTATAACTACTTTACACAAAAACATTAGGGTGGGATTAACAAAACGCTTTTCTTTTTTTATTTTCAAATTTTCCCGCCATTTTCTTTTTTTTTTTTCACGGCCCGTTCGTCCTTCGCTCTCACGTAGTTCCGCACTGTGACGCAATTTTTAATGACGCTCTCTTTAATGGCTGTCTGCTTAGCAGCTAAATGAATGTATTTTTAATGACAAACAAATGTATCGTCTGTCGGTTTACGGTGTCGTACTAAGTTTGATAGTGATGTGCGTTGTTTTGCGCGGTGTAGGATGTGTGAATGTGTTTGTTCTGAGGACCTGAGTAACAAGAATGACAATAGATGGGATTTCCCGAAGAAATTGTCATGGAAAATTCTAGAATGTGTTAAACGTGTGCTGCGATATTTTTTCGGTATGTTTTGTGTTTATTTAACATTGTATTGTTCTGTTCGAGATATGTAAAATATTGGAGAATGTCGTTATATTTTACTCACTGTTCAGAATGAAGACTTACGCATTTTCAAAAACGTGATTAATAAAAACACGCAAAAGTTTTATAAGTATTACCGTAACAAGAATTTATAAGGAAAAACAATTAAAAACTTTTGATTATAGAAAGTATACGTATATTTGTCATTAAAAATTAATTTATTATCGTTTAAAATGTAACATCACTTCAAATCTTATTCGGCTAGTATAAGCCGCCAAAAATATTTAAAATATTTCATTGTTTCTTCGCAGTCGTATTTTTTAAAAACAGCTTTACGCTTTGGCAACACAGGGCGCATAAACACATTAAATTCCTTGAATTTCTAGTCACTAGTGCATTGACGCGTTTGACAAGCTGTCGAATATTTTATTTTAACACATTCGTATGTTGTACTTTTGTTTTCATCACCGATTGTACATTTAAATATTTGCCAGCTATAAGGTCGTCATAGCCATAGTTGTAATATGTTGTGCTATAATATTATATTATGGAAAACCATCACAGACTGTAGCTATACTATACTGTGGCTATACTATACTATACAGACCGGGCCGGTGACTCAGAGTCTGCATCTGTGCCCGGTGGTGGGACCAGGTGGTGGACCCAGGCTCACGACCTATTCCATAGGACTAAACGTAACTGGTGAAACGTGAGAGTGTACTATATTACGACCAATACAGTGCAGGGAGTGAGAGAAAGCTTATTGTGTGAGAGAAGAGGAGACCGGCTTCTTTCTCATCCCTACTCCATGCTGTTTGCTGGCTGAGAGGTGACATTTTTAGATATCTGACTGGGATAACTGATCGATAGAAAATTTATCAGATATCGCCCGCTGAGAGAGGAAGTTTTCAACTTTAAAGTTGCAATATTGACTGTACGGCAATACTTATATCGCTATTAAAAAATAGGGGTTGATGGTAGAAAAATGGAAATTCAGGGTTGTACGGATTTTTAATGCCAAATCATAAAAAATAAAAATAAAAAACTTTTTTTCAAAAAATAAAATGTTCGGGGTGGACCACCCTTATCACTTAGGGGTATGAAAAATAGATAGTAGCCGATTCTCAGATCTGCTGAATATGCATATAAAATTTCATAAAAATCGGTCAAGTCGTTTTAGAGGAGTATGGTAACTAAGACTGTGACACGAGAATTTTATATATAAGATGTATCTTTGCGGTCATTTTTTGCGCTATAATAGTTCTTTCTATACCGAGATATGTCTTGCTGTATCTGTTGACATTCATATATTGGCGATATATGAAATAGATACATATTATAACAATATGTAAGCTGTATAGAAAATATATTGTGTTATATCATGAAGTGCAGTCCTATAGACCGATAATTTCGTTTTGCGACCACGACGTATTACTGCCAGCAAAATACGCATCGACACATTGGTATATGATTAATTGTACTAATAGAGAAATCAGTTATTGTGTTTTGCATGCGCTCGCAATAAACAACCTTGGGCTTAATTCGTTGCATGAGATCGAATTGGAACGATTGCGTCTTAGGCTGATTGTTGATTTTATTTCTTACTTCAAGACCACTACAGGCTCACCACTGACAAGGATACTCTAAATTATTGTGGATATTCACGAATTGGTATATAAGAATATATTGGTATAGAATATATTGGGTGAAAATTGTTTTATAATAGCAACACTGAAAATCTCCCAATGATCATCTGCAGTCGAGTTAGAAGTGATATTTTTTTTCAAATATGCCATTCTACAATCACCTTAAGGACGTTAACTAAGCGCGATGTCTTTGTCAAAGGTGACGGGGTTAATGTGGTTTGAGATCACGATTGGGTAAGGACGCTTCCACACTGTTGCGCATCTTTTTTGTTTGGTCGTGTGTCATGTGTATCACGCTTTATTTTTCTGTCATTATTTATCTTATAAGCATAAATATATTGTAATTTTTTAGTTCAATTTGTTCTTATTGTTATATTCAAAATAAATGACGTTTAGATAATTGGATTATTTTTTTAAATTACTTATTTGAGTTGTTTTTAACTGTTTTAAGAATAGTATTATAATTCGACTTTATCAGTTCAAGTTTTCTTTGAATACTAGCAGGTGATATATAACATCTATTAACTCAAGATACGTATGATGTACTAACAATTTTTTTTTTCTTTCCTCTCCCCCTATTGTTTGTTTGTTTTTACCTACCCTTTAAATGCAAATCCCTTGAAAAATTTTATGACCTAAATTATTAAAAATATGAAATATTCGAACTCTAAAATGAACCACGCGTATATCACGTGTCGTTAAAATCGGAACCGATTATCCTGTTAACTACAATTTGCCCTTTTCAACGCGGCCATAATTGATTTAATGCGTCCTGTCATGACGTAATGTCGTTTCTACAATATGTACGGTTTGGCGAAATGATCTATTTATAAAAAAAATTTAACTGTTCCAAAAAAAAACGAAAAAATCGTCACAATTTATGGCGTGGATATGTTATTGTATCCGTTTCTAATAATCTTGATGTCTTAAAATGATAATTATAAATTATTATTTATGATGCGAAAAAATAATTAATTTATCCTTACAATGAAACGAATTGACGTATCCCATAATGTTACTCTATAAAATTAAAAACATAATTCAAATATGTTAATAATCTGTATTTATTTGTAAACGCCAAACGTTCGCGCCTAAAACAATGTCATGCGGTCTATTTTCGCATTCGCTCGCTATTTATACGCCAAATGAATGAACTCTCGGCGGAAATTATTCATTGCATGAATAATCGCTTATGTCGCATGAATGCCATTGACTTCTATGTACTAATGACGAATGATTTAACGCGGTCGAAATTTTGCGTACATGTAATTTACCATTGCTATTAATGTGTCAAAATCATTAAATATTTATTTATCTATATTAATGGCACATTGTATTTGATTCCCTGAAATACGTGGCATAATAAAAAATATTAACGTATATAAAAAAAACTACTCTGCACTTTCCTTCCGTTTCCCCAAATCCTTTGCACCCCGTCCAACTTACTATGTTCTATTGCCCCGCCCTATTGTGTTGTGTTAATAGCCCCAACCCGTAGACAAGCACTGTTCACATACACAGACGGCACCTATGAAGAGGAGTACAGCTGTTGGCCGCCAGCGGTGTGCATGATCCTCATCTCTTTGCTGGAGATAGTCCTTTTCTGCTATGACGCGGCTCAAGGGATGGGCGACACCAGGGGACCTATGGCACAGCTCTTCATATATAACCCAAAAAAAAGATACGAAGCCTGGCGTTTCTTGACCTACATGCTAGTGCATGTCAAGTGAGTATCTACGGTACTTGATAAATAACATTTAATTACTACATAAATATAATTTTATAGAAACCTTTTTCTGACAGTGACGTTTTACTTTTTCTAAATACATTTTGAATGCTACACAACATCTTAAGTCCACTTGCTTAATACATTCTTTAGATCAGATCTCTTTCAAGTTCTTTTGATTCGTAAATAAAATATATTTGGAATTTAAAAAAGAATTTGCTTACCGACTAAGAAGCTAATAGGCCACCTAGCAAGCTAATTTACAGCGTATGAATGCTAGTGAGCTAGCTAGCCTGATAGTTTAATCAAGATGATGATGACACGATGGTGAAGTATACGTTGAAGTATAAGTTTCTAAAAAAATGTTGCCAAATAATGAGATATTAAATTAATTGGGCAATTAATTTCAATGCTCGCTGCGACTCAGATTAAATAATAGCTAGTTAGTAATTATGTCTCTTTTGTAGATACTTGACATTCAGCGACAATAGAGTAACGAAAAAACGACTTAAAAATGTTTTCGTTTTTAGCCAGCTTTGATCAAAGCTATATACAGTCTTATCAGCTTCCAAATTTTGATATTTAAAATTTTATATTAAAATTGAGTCACTGTAGCTTAATTTTGTTTATAATTGATTCGCTGATGCATTAGCAGCGTGAAAAAACTATAATTCATTTCTCTAATATTTCGATTAGTCATATTGCAACGCTCCGATAAATTCGTGATGAGCAATCTATTTATGTTTTCCACAGGGACTACTAAAAATGACTTCCTGCAATTTCTATTCCAGCGTTGTTCACCTTCTAGTCAATCTCTTGGTCCAGCTGTTTCTTGGCGTGCCGCTGGAGATGGTGCACAAATGGTGGCGGGTAACCCTTGTGTACCTGGCCGGAGTTGCGGCTGGTTCGCTGGCAACCAGTCTCACTGACCCCACAGTCTGGCTGGCTGGCGCTTCGGGCGGAGTATATGCATTAATCACAGCGCATATTGCCACGATTATTATGGTATGTTATCTAAAACGTGTGAAATTGCTTCTCTCCTTGTGAGAAGACAGAGAGAGTTCCGTGACTAACAGGAAAATGTTGATAAATATGATCATTAATTTGAGTATGTTCGTCTTGCTGCATCAATTTGTGTCTAGAATTAAGAAGACAACAATATGTACTGGGAATATTATAAAATATGTTAGGCTTTCAAAATGACACATCTTGGGTTACATCTACAACCGATCTCATGAAGAATCATAAGCAAGAAAACGTAGATATAAATGAAGTGCAGATCCAATGAACAGTACAGCGCTAACCTACGGACATTAGTAAAAGAATTCCTCATAAATTTCTAATCAGGATTCTATTGCCTACTTCAGTTCGTATCCAACAATGGAACGAAAGAAGCGATGAAAACGATTATGATAACGGTGATGATGATGTTAGAGATGAAGAAATTATGATCCTATCTTATCGATAAATCTGTTCATTGCACTTCGTCTATTCAAAAAAAGATATAAAAACATTTCCAGAATTGGTCAGAAATGGAGTTCGCCATCATCCAGCTGCTGGTGTTCCTGCTGCTGGCGGCTGTGGACGTGGGCACGGCGGTGTACTATCGCTACTTCAAACAGTTGCAGCAGAACATCGGCTACGTGGCGCACTTCGCCGGCGCTGTTGCTGGTACAAATTTGTTATTTGCTATTATTTTTACTCCTCCTCCCTCCTCTTTCCCTCTCCTCTTCTATCGCACCCACCTTTTACTTGTCACCCGTCCATATTGCTTCTTTAGCTCATCTCTTCTCCTCCTCCCCCTTCCGCTCCTTCCCCGTTATCACCCCAACTTATCTTCTCTTCCTTACTTGTCCTTCTCCTCACTAGTCTCTTTTCAGTGTGTATTTTATAAAACCTTCATTTTATTTTTCTTGATTTTATTTATCAATTTCCAGGTCTTCTAGTTGGGATCGGAGTGCTCCGCAATTTGGAAAAGAGAAGGTGGGAGAAGCGTCTCTGGTGGGCGGCGGTGGTGCTGTACATGGCGCTGATGATAGCCGGCGTGCTGGCAAACATCTTCTGGACCTCGCACTTCATTTAACCACTTGGTAACATTAGTACCATTCAAGTCACTAACTCTTAATACTCTTACGACATTTTGGTCCTTTGGACATGCCCTGTCCTATTGAGAGTACTCCAGTCAAACCTACCATATTATGAACCTCGCATTTAATATAAAGTTTTTATTAACCGGGCATCCTGGATATGGTTGGGCAACATCAACCAGTCACATATTATACCATCTCCAATGATTGTGTATAATTAAACGAAAAAAATGTATAATTAAATGAAAAAAAATGTAACTTAATGAAAACCATCTTGATGCTGTGAAGCTTAAAACTGTTTTAATACTACTGAAATAACTTTTAAAAATATTACAAGTATTAAAAACGCAATGAATGTGAAAATATTGTAACATTAATTTATCAATTGAATATTGCCATATATCTTTTGTAACGTCTTCGAATGATATAATGTTGGAAAATTCAAAACGAAATGTCTAACTAAGATTTTATCCATGTGAATTTAATGGGGACCATTAGATTTGTCGTCTTTAAAGTAAATAAAATTTTGAATGGAACACAGGAAAAAGGGAAAAGGTAATTGGAAATGAGAATAATACTTTAATATTTCGAAAATATTGTTATAAATACATCATTTATAATGTTGGATTGTGCCTAATAAAGAGGATAGACGGTTTTCATGTGATTAATAAAAGTCCGTTGAGATTCAAAATAAGAACTAGATGTATTTATTTGAATCGAATTTGAAAAAAAGTTAAACGTTAAGATGAAATAAACGTTCTTTTTCCATTTATTAGCATCGAAAAA
>DWFV01001387.1:0-11331 GCA_018246775.1 Parelbella machaon machaon
TAACTGGTGAAACGTGGGAGTGTACTACACTCCTCTGCCTACCCCTTCGGGGATTACAGGCGTGATGTTACGTTACGTTATCGTTAGTGACCAGTATTATACAAAAATATATATATCAGCAATAGTAACTTGAAAGAAGGTGTAAGACTTTTTTATTTCTCTAGTCTATAATACGTCTGGAACCAATACGTACGAAAAGAATTTTCTAGAACCATAGATACGTAACGATACTCACCGTTACAATACCATTTTGATCACTATCCAAGAAGACTTTCAGGACTTTAAAATGGCAAGTGGTCGACGTCGTATGCGAATTTGATTTGAAACACTGCGAAAGTCACTAACGCATTGCCAGTTGGATAACAGTTGTTTTAAATATATTATGGTAAAATATGCCTACAAAACATTCAACACAAGAAACTACTCAAATATTAAATATGACATACAAATAGCATCACATCAATAATCTGTCGTATTATGCCCAATCGTCCACCCTCCAATAACCCAAGCGTAAAGTTATTTATAATACATAGCTCATACTAAGATATTTAAAGAAAAAAAAAGTCACATCACGCCTGTAATCCCCGAAGAGGTAGACAGAGGAGTGTAGTACAATACTCTTTAAAGAGTCTAATCTAATTGGTATTTAATAATCCTCATAGCATCTGCATCTGACGATCTGCGAAAGGCTGCAGACAGATGCTGGATGAGACAAGCCGAAGACAGGGCGCGATGGCGCTTACTGGGGAAGGTCTATGTCCAGCAGTGGACTGAGATAGGCAGATGATGATGATGATAGCATCTGTTGCTTTACGATCATAATATGTGGCGCAATGTTTTTAACTGTAACTGGTGATTCGTTAGACGCGTCAAACAAACAATTATCTTATCAACTGTTCAGCTAAACAATCATAAAGACAGATTGCCGAAACGTCTCTACCTAACTTACGTAATACACGTCGCCTACTGAATAATATATCTTGGAACATCGAACATCTGTCGTTCAGATAGTCGCTAACATACGAGATTTATCTATCATAATCAATTCAATGCTCAAATTGTACTTCTAGTAAAAATATTGAATATTGTCGAGTTGATATTTCTTACCGCCTAATCCCTTATCGAGGGAAACGTTAAAACGCTTGTCGACAAGTCGTTGATACACAGATAACGTGATAGTGACCGATCAATCGTCGCGATAAAGACAGAAGCTTAGTTTCCGATAGTGGGCGGTATAAATGTAAGACGTTTTAGATAAAGGCGTTCTGTATTAGACACTAATAGCAATGAACTTGATAAGCAACGAATATGTTATAATTATGTCATATATATTGAATGGGCTTAAGTTATTACACATTCGGACTCATCATTGAACAATTACATTAGATTATAGAGCAGTTATTCTACCGTACTATCAGACGAGTCGTATTAATGAGCTCGTGTATGATACCTACTTGTATAATATTAATACACTCAGTGTGAACGGCGACTAGACTGTGAGAAGCGACTGGAAATGTAACTATTAAAATTACTGTTACATTGGCGAATGTATTTTTTTTTCCTATGTATTTTTATAACGGCATTATTTTAACTTAACTAAAATGAATTATAATAACTAATACTCACTTCATTTGTTTGACTATAGTACTCTTGCCCGACTCGCCGGCACCTGAAAAAGATATTACATATTAACATCGGATGTAATTTTAAATAATAGACGGTTAATTAAAACAAGTAATTGTTACGCTTCGTGAAATTGTTTGTGTTGAATTTAATTAAAAAAACAATTTTATTCTAAAATCCTTGTTATAATTATATTGGATGTAATGGTCTTAACAAATATATAAATTATAGTAACGTGTCTAGTCACGGCCGGTTAACCGCATTCAGGCTAACAACATAAATTTAAAAAAATTCACGCCAAAAAAATAAATCCGTTGAATTCTGCCACGAGCATTCTCTCCCCGTAGCAATAGACGCGGCAATGATAAAAAAAACAGTTAATTGCGCGTCCGAACGTAAGCCGTACGTTTCACACAAAATGCATGTCTCACATCGAGAATAAAAATAGGATAGATAATAAAACCGCACAGAGATCTCTCGAAACGAAGAAATTCTCGCCGGCGAGCGAACAACGAAATCTTGCATGTTTCCCATTGAACCCGGCAAAAATACGCCATGACTCTCTTTTATGAACCTCAACTCATGAAGGTATGTGAGTGAATGATAAAAGTGTATTTTAATTTGCGTATTTATTTGTGATAACATTAATATGACGATATAGAAATGAGCATGAAGAAAAAACGCCGGGGAAACTAACGAAGTTAATTTTATTATTTTAATATCACGCCAAGTCCATTCTGGGGTAAGGAAAGTACTTCGAATGTAAAAAAACATCGAATGCAAAATACCCTACCTACAAATATTTATATGTACCGATCCGGCTAGTTTTGGACCTATACAAGATCTCTTTTATACAAATATCTATATTGCTATCATCATTTTACTAAGAAACGAATTTACATCGCACAATTATGTGATAATGTATTCAAAAAACACAAAAAAATTCGATCAATTAATACGCAACATCGACCAATTATACATAACTAACAAAGCGATCAATTAACATGAAATGTTTCTTGGGGAAAGTTGATTGCACAAACTCCACTACGTACTAAAAAAAGACCAGCTGTATGATTTTATTGTTTGAAATGTTTGTGACATTGTATTTTGCGTCCTTCAAATGAAGGTGGCACGATTTTATCAATGTAATGTGTAGGCATAAGGCATCGTGATCCAATGTATTGAGCAATCGAGCCGACGTCTTGATTCTTCGTGATATAAGTAGGTGCTAATGTGATGAGGCGTGTAATGAACGCGACGGTTCCGTGGGTGTCACAAAGGAGCCCTCTAGAAGGCAGGTTCGTGCGTGACCCCGACTATATCTAATTGTCTCGGCAACGCGAACGGCCGATCCCTGACCTCGCGATACACATATCACCTACATTGAGACAAGTGAACTCCTGATTTCATGCCGCAACTGCGACGTACTTATGTCCCTCCCACTCACCGATAGAATTGTACAGCTTAGACTCAATTACAATTTGCTTTAATAGAATAACTTGCATATTAAGTTTTCGATTTTATTGTCCATAAAATTATTCCTCGGGATTATTTAACATTACACTGGAGTTCGAAGTACCCAAACCCACCAACTGTGCCTGTATAGGGCATTGTAGGACGCTATGTAGACGGATTTTTTAAAATATTACACTAACAATGAGTAGACGGACTTATGTAAATTTACCTAAAAAAACCTACAACTCGGTTCGGTTACTTACCCAGCCCTGAAACAGGCAGGCTACGTGCGTGTTAAGCACATATGTACATATGTAATGATATGAATTGTAGATTATGTGCCTTTATTGGAGTTAATGCTTTATTGCCTTTGGGGGCAATTGCTGGTTACGATATTATCCTAAATTCCAAGCTACGACGATGATCGCGAACTGGCCCACTGGTACATATTTTATCGGCAAGTATATTAATGATTGTTACGAGTCAAGAAGTTCACGAACAGATTAGGAACAGACGGTAATTCTGCAACAAACGATAATATGTATTTAATGACCAAATTACTGATAGGAGCTGTAAATTTACTTCTTCATATGCAGAGATATTTATCGATTCAATTTGTCTTAGCAAACATTTCGTCCCAATTTAGTAGGGAAAAAATTGTCCTTACAAACATTTTGTCTTAATTTAGTGCGAAAAATCGTCCTAACAAATAATTAGCTTGTGGAAAAAAATCTTCTCAACAAGCAAGACGTGGCAATTTAGTTGGCAACAACTATATCGATGTTAACGTATTCAAATCGAATCATTCACGATACTATTGAACCGTCAAACTCCTGCTACGATCGCTATCAGCAACGGTTCAGTCAAGGCTGGGGCGCGCTTGGCTTTTTGTGGTGTCACGGCGATAAAAATCGTAGATCGCGTGCTGGAACACCGCCCGCCTGATAAAATACCTGTCCATAACATCCGAGCCGACGGCACTTCAATGGCCACTCGTCAGCATGATACCGCTATTGCTTACATATTGGTACATAGTATCCTTTACTACAATAGGAGGGTTAGTAATACTTTTGTGTCTTTTAAAAAAGATGGCAGATGCCTTCAGTTGCAAGAAAAATAACATTCTAAAGAGTATGTCATCAGTCCTTTTATCGTTCCACTGTTGTTCTGCTCTCTATATGAAATGGGTTAATCACATGGTCTGCCACACTGGTCACAATCTGATTGGCAGATGACATAGAGGAATATATAAAGATTACTTAATATTTAACAAAATATTGAGTATTGATAGATATTTTAACTATTATTTTATTCAGTACGTTAAAATAACCAAGTTGGTTTTGAAGAATGAATGAATATGAAAAAAGTGATGAATCAAAAGCAAAGAATCAGTTATGTAAAAGTAGGGATAGTTGGCACTCAATGCTCAGCCTACCCCATAAGTGATCTATTATGATGGTATAATAAAATTGGTTTTAATTTAGCGTTTAATAGTACCTAAAACTAATCCTACGAACATTTTAAATTATACCAGGAATATAGACAACTAGAACAGAATAGAGTAATGTTTGTTTTGTTTTATAAGCAATAATATACTTATAAAGCAAAGAAGGTATTTGTATTCAGATGACTTTGTTTATGTTATTGACTGCCTCGTTGGTAGAGTGGTTGCAAGCGTGACTGCCGATTGGGAGGTCCTGGGTTCAAATCCCTGGTCGGGTACTATTAGATTATTCTTATTCAGAATTTCTAATAGTGACTCGGAGTCTGGATCTGTGCCCTGTGTATGGCAATAGGCTCACCACCTATTCCATGGGACCTAAACATAACTGGTAAAACTTGGGAGTGTACTACACTCCTCTGCCTACCCCTTCAGGGACTACAGGTGTGATGTTATGTTATGTTTGTGATAACAATAATAAAACAGGACTATATTTAAATGGCTTCACACATAATAAATAGTTTGAATATTATTTGAAATTTGTATCAAAGTTTATGAGCTGTTGAATTTAATATAAAAAAAATATTATATATAAATATTAGTCAATGATTACTATTCATTTATTTTGTTATTCCCAAAATTAACCATAATTCAGTATATACAAAATGACATGTTATTTGGTATGGGTCATGTGTAAACATAACTTGCACTTAAATATTTTCTTGCAACTGTTTCATCAAGGCAGTGTAAAAACAGAATTAAAAAGGGAAGATCAATAAGGGGAAAGATAGAGTAGGTTAAGAGAGTAGCATTCACTTAAAAGGAGAAATGAGTTTCTAAGTGACTTGATTATTGTATTTCAAAGAGATTAAATTTTTCATTGTCCAAAGGTTAGCTGCACGCACTTAGAACAACCCAATAGGGTTGTTCTAAGTTCAGATAACCTATAGTAGCTGTGAGTCAGGATTTACACCCAGTGTATGGCAATAGGCTGGTGAAATATGACAGTGTACTATACTCCTCTGTCTACCCCTTCAATGAGATATCAATATTATATAGTTTTATTTAATTATTTAAATTAAAATTTACAGACCCATTGTCATCATGTTCTCTTCTGAATAACTTAAATGATGAATATAAATGTTAGACTAATTATTGCTTTTATCTGAACAAATGCACATTACACAAATATTGAATGACAATAATTGAAATATTTAAATAATGAAGAAGAGAAATCATATTTAAATAATGAAGAAAAAATCAGTACCTTTTGAGTTTCCAAATGTTCCTTATTATTATTTTTTTATATCACAATAATAATATTATTGTTACAATGCACCCCTAATAATTCTTACCTATTTAATATTGCAGTCTTTTCTCAACTGGGACCTTAAGTGACAGTTTAAAATGATACTAGTGACAACAGATACTAGAGTAAATGTAATTTCACAGCACGCCTGTAATCCCCATAGAGGTAAGCAGAGAGTAGTACACTCCCATACGGGAGTCAATACAGAAAACCTCCAATGTTAAGCAACAGTTAAATAACAAAGAAAATAGTTAATTGGGTCCAACTTATTCATGAGACCTGAAAAAACCTTTCTGACCTGACCCATAATAAGAAATTTGGAATAAAAAAAATTAAGTGAAATTGAAACAGTCAATATTTTTGAATCTGATATGTAGTATTTCATGCTGAATTGATATGAATAATATTGTAACAGACAATTATGAAATTTAAGGAGTTCATTGTTAAAAAAATTTGTTTTTCTTTTAACAGTTATACTAGAAAGCTACCAATTATATTCTAAATAGTTTTAGAGTTAATCAGTGAGCCACAAAAGAGTTTAATGTGTGTCTTCAAAAATGTATTTATACTAAAAAGCTAATTAGTATATTTTTTATCTTCTATTGACGTCTTCACTTGAAGATTTAATGTCTATTCTTGTATCATATAAAATATGTTAAGTAACTTCATTCAAGGTACATATGTATGTAATGAATACTAGAAGTCAATGCTAATCATATTGGCACTCACATCAAACGCCGATTGCCATTGTTATAATAGCAACTCAATTGATTAACTTATTAGATAAATAATAAACATTCCATCCATTTGTAAATTAAGAAGGATAATTTTAATCACTATTTTAAAGATCAAAGAAGATTTATTTCTGGAAACATAATTAGTTAAATGTAAATTTTACTTTGATTAACAAATATTGAATCAATGCAAAAAGCATTCACACAAATTCTACTATTTCATGAAAATTAAATGCATCACTGAAACATATCTCAATGGGAGCTTAAACACTCCATACAAAAAGCCATTACTAAGTCAGACATGGTTTGAATGACTAACCCTGTATATATAACTATTTCCTTAAACATTGTCATGATTTATCTTGTGAGAAAAAAATGCTGGTCAATTTATGACTAAGTCATGAGGCAGTCTTTTTGTACTTGTAAATAAGTAAGACAAAAATGATGGCCAATTTTTTTAGAAGATGGAGTTCATGATTCAAAATTGCAACAGATGGAACATTATCTACATATTATTTTTTGACGAGATATTTTTATGTTTCTCAATACATAATATTATAGTGATCTTAAAGCTAGGAATCTATGAATAAATTTTGTCGATCAAATTCAAAAAGCATATATTTCACAAAAAACATATCAGTGTGCAAAATATATGACAGTTCTCATATGATAGCCTGTTCAAACATATTTAACTGTGTGTGTGCAAGTCTATTTTTCATTGCACAATGTAAGGAAACACCATATATTCCTCAATGACACACAAAGACAATTTCTACTGTTGAGTGCATAATATTGCATAGTTTGTAGTCTTGTGTTATGTGTGTGTAACAAATGTTATTATAACAGACAGTGTTATTAAAACTGAAGAAATAAAATATCTTCAGTAATGAAACATGGCATTTTACAAGAAAATTATTGTATAACCTGATTATTTTCAGGAGTGGCAATTCAAATAAATTATTGACACACATTTTATGGTTTTTTTTTTAAATGTATTTACACATTTATCTACATTTTGTGTTCAGCAATAATTGTTAAATAGGTGTTATGTGCAATAGAAGTTATGTATATATCTTCAAATCTATAAGGTCTAGATGTTTCAATGGCAACTTTTATAATGGTATTTATAGTAGATGTGAATCTTGTATAGTGTTCAAAGGTATATATATAAGTGCTATGTAATTCCATTGTATTTCTGTATGCATTTTATGGAATGTTTTCAACTGTTGCAATCTCAAACCAACATAGAAAGATAATTTTGTACTAACTACTTTACACATCAAAATACAGGACACAAAGTACTCAGTTTATCTGTCCATTTGTGCTTGCAGTTAAAAAAAAGATTTTTTTGTTTTAATCATTACATTTTAGATTTGTAATGATATACCCCTGTATGGAAAATTTTAAAAGAATCATGTATGAACATTTTAATCATTTTATGCACTCTTAATGAACTTAAACTATTTATTATTTTATTTGAACTTTTAAATGTTACACCTGTTAAAGTTGTAACAAAGGGCATAGTGCCAAAGGCATTAAAACTCTGCCCAAAATCTATTCATTTTTACTCACTATAAAACTATTTTAATAGTCTTAATTTACTTTAATACTCTTTATTTTTTACTTCTTATTGAATCATATTGATTTTTTATAACTGCTTAGATGAGTGCATACAGATAGACATTTTAATATAAATGTTACACTTTCCCATCATTAGCATTTTTATATGTATCTAATATTATAATAAACTCATTTGCAAACAAAAATTTAAATTGCAATTTGTAAATGGAACTGGTCAGAAAAGAGACTATAACGTAATTAATATTACTAATTCATTCCAGACGCCTAAATCAATAGACACTTTCATTTGCACACGGAACAGACCATGCATACCAGCATATTGATGAGTTTCAAGAGAAAGCTAATAAGTACAACAATTTGTTAATTTTATTATGCCGTGATATTTAAGTCACTATAAATTGAGTATTTGAGATAAGCCATTGCATAGGAGAGTTAGAAAACAATCGGCACCGTTGCACGTAAACGTTCCAACGGATTGAAATCATGGGTGCGGCCACGCGGAATAGAAAATATATAGGACCCTACCGAGTAGTAACAACTTGATATCTTTGGAGGCCTGAATGCCATCTTCCTTCAGGTTCCTCTCGATCTGTCGGCTTCGGGCAGCCGCCGCGCGCTCTTCGGCCGACTGAGCGCACCCCATTTTGGCAGCTGCTCCTGTGCCCTGGCCGCCGTCCGCCCCGACTCCCGAGCCGGGCGCGCCCTCACCGCTCCCTCTGCATACGCTTCGAGCGCGTCTTTCCGCCCCGGTCTCGCCGGACCCACCCTACACAATGTTAACACTCAACACAGTAACCTAACTGAATCGACCACTTTACACTGTTCCGCCTCGGTATTAATGCACTCTACGACTGAAAATCGACTACACCGGCCTTACTTTCACGAATATCCACCGCACACGACACTAAAACGCGTAACGACAGCGTAAGCTTAAATTGATTTTATGAATTCGCATAAGATAATGGCGGCCGGATGACAAGCACCAGCTCCACTCCGTGACGACTGACGGCGACCGCGCCCCGCTCGACTGACATTCGGCTGCGTTCGGTGCTTTTCGTTCCAACTCGCTCACACATGCGTAATGTAGATACGTATGCGAAAGAGAACAAAATCTAAAATATTCTTTGGCGTGATCAAAATAACAAGATTGAAAATTCATAATTAACAGACAATTCAAAAACTGCATGAACCGTACATATTATTTATTACGTGAACTTAATTCATTGCTAGTTCTAATTACAAATTTGAATTAGAATGGAATTGGTATGATTCCTAATATTTGTATTAAAATCATAAATGTTGAATCAGATAATATAGTTTTCAAAACCTGTTGATGGTAAAAATGGTAATTTTTGAAATTTCGATGTAGCTAAACCTGAAATTATATGGTTGCCATAACCCCCTTCTCAAATTAGTTGAACTATTGAACACTAGATGGCACTAAGTGATTTTATTACATTCCAATATTAACCATAAATTAATGGGGAAATTACCTGTAACAAAAGCCAGTTAGATGTGAATGTAGTATTTAATATGATTGTTATAAATAGATTATTACAAATTGGACAGAAAAAAAATTGAATGATTGATAATAATATCTGAAGATAATTTGTTCAGAATGCTTTACTTTTATTCCAAAAATGCAACACCTGATTCCAAATACACTATACTTTGGCACAATTCCAGTTCGTACGATATTCATTTTAAAGTACCCCTCTTACACGAATTCAGCATAAAATATGACAATTTCTTGTTCCAAAAAGTTTTGAAGCTTAAACGAATAACGACGGCGACAAAACAGAAAAATATGAAAACATGAAAATTAATAGTAATAACCAGTATCAGACAACAAACAAGGACCTACTTTTTTATAATTTTATGTGAATAACACAAAACAGTACTTGGACCTCTGTCATACATGTAAAATGTAAAGTTTAAATATATCATGCTCAAATACATAGATACATTTTATGAAGGTATCATACATTTGCGGTTTTGTAATATATCTTAATACAAAGAATTGCATATTTGTGGCAAAACTACTAAATGGATATTTTTCCAGTATTTCTAAACCTACGCAGAAAGGCTAATGTGATATGTAATGTATGTATACAAAATATACTAGTTTTTGGATTGGACTTCGCATAAATTTTTTTTTGAAATCCCTTGTGCTGAGATATAGAAACTTCTCATTATAACGTTTTGCTATCGATAAGTAAATTCCTTGCTAATTATAGTCTCTTTTGCTTAGGATGGGGTCTGTTCTGAGCATAGATGCATGACTAAATATTTTGGTTAAAAAAACATTTCACGTATAATTGTAGTTTTAAAACCATGTCTTTACATTTGTGTTTTTCTGGTGGATTTTAGAAAGTGCTCTATTTTGTTTCTCTGTCCCTGTGTTACTCCTGATTAATATTATGATCTTGATGTTTATGACAAATCGAACACAAGATATGATCGCTTCATAATTTTAAATACAGAAATGCGGAATGCCCCATCGCCTATTAAATATTTTTTAAATGTTTTAACATGACATCGCATCAATGTTTCTAGAATAAACGGAACGAGATAATGCAATCCCAAACCGAAACCTCTACACTTTATGGTGCTGTCTACAGTATGGAGTTTAATTTAAAGACTGATGGTAAGTTATCGTCAAACCAGGTCGTCATCATACAATGTGTTATGGGCGGATACCTAATATGTATTTGGAAGCAAAAATCAAACCATTGAATTTTTTTATTGAATATTGTATGTAAAATATTATCCAATGAGTATCTATTGTAAATAATTGTTGCTAAAAGTATTATTTTCTCATTCTCAACATAGTCTATTAAAGTAGTAAAATTTTTGGAAATTTAGATTCAACTGTTATATCTATACCATATGTTCTAACGTGTAATGTACGAATTTCAGCATGTTATATACTGCAAACATTCATAATAGACAAAACTACACCAAAAAGAAAATCACAAAAGCAACAAGCGAAATCTGACAACGACGAGCTGCGTTGTTGGCGTGCCGGTTACCCGTCAGCGGGTCTGACGTCGATACAGTTTCGGTCCGTGTGCGCGCGCATGTCATCTATAAAAGAAAGAAAGGAAGACATTATTACCTAGGAGCAGGAGTTTAATGTCCTTTGCTGCCTGTATACCATCTTCTTTCAGGTTCTTCTCGATTTGCTT
>DWFV01001388.1:0-11330 GCA_018246775.1 Parelbella machaon machaon
GTAAAAGAAAACATTATGAGAAAACCTGCACATCTCAGAGTTCTTTCTAGTGATTTCTAAGACGCATATGATCTGGCGATCTACCCTTGGCCAACCAGATTCACGCTGTCGATGGTGTAGGTGTCAGGGTAGATGTGCTGAGCCTTCGTTGTACTGTTATCACGATATTCGTTTTTATAAGAACTCTATTCGTTGGAACTATTAACAATATTTATTCCAGGGTTCGCGTATTCGAAAGAATTGACGAAGAAGGTTAAATTTATCTAACAGTGGAACTTTTAAATTTGGCATGGTGAGACAATAATAACGCTGACTTAATTGTTCTCACTGAATATATTTAACAATAGGTCTATAATTCCTTTATACAATTACACTATGATCTGTTTACTTCATGTTTCCGTTTAGCTCCAACCCGTTTAAGCGCTTCCAAACTGAACGAAAGCTGTTTCCACATTAAATAGTTCTCGGCAAGCAATTACTCTGTCCATTATTCGTTTTGCTGTTATATAGCAGTCCAACTTTATAACTCCACGGTTTAATTCACTTTAAACTTTCGTCCGCGTCAATTAATCTGTGACTTTTATCTTTTGTGGAAATCTTTATTCAGATTCAATTTTTCAAATTCTCGTCTCTCTTATTTCTGTTTGAATGTTATTATTTGCAAATCTGTTGTTGAAATATTCATGTTATCTAATACGATTGAGATTTTAAGATATAAATAATAGACTATACCTATTTTCAAAGCGAACTGCGCGGCTGTGGTCAAACACGGACAAGAAAATTTGGAGAGATTATTGACTGTATTTATAACAATGAAGGAAAAATAACCATCCTAAATGCCTCTACAATTTTTTGTCCATCCACACTTGACCAATTAGGCAGTCTAAGGCATTAACCCTTCCCATTCTGATAAGATATTCTTCACCAACAGTAGAACGTTAAAAGGGTTAACAATGTTGATGATTCTTGAAATCATTACATTTTCTAATAGAAGTATTTCGAAATATGTTTAATCAGTAATTGTCATAAACATATACCTACGTCTAGATAATATTACTGTTACAAAGATACAAATAACTATAGAACAAAAATAATTCTGGACACAAGGACTATCTTTACAAAAAAAAATTCTCTCCTCATCAGTACTAATGACGCATCCTCCGCATCCTTCGGGAAAGAAACACGTGATAAACACAGAGTACCTTTCTCTCGAATTATTTCACATTAATTTACATCCATTGTATTTTCAAATCATCTACAAGGTAACAACATTGGGGGAGAAGCAGTATTAATTCTCAGTATCAGATAAAATCCTTTTTCGTCTTATACGATAGGTTAGAGATTGGCTGCTATCCAGCTTGACGGAGAGCGCAGATGTGTCCTAAGATGGAGCACGCATGCCTAGGAAATTGAACTTATAATCCTTATTCCAAGCGCGTGAACACCAATCAACAAAGCCATTTTCTATACTCAAGCAATAATGATTTTGGGAAGCCGGAATGGAAGAAAAAAGTTAAAATAATCTAACCGTGGAACTTCTATGCCAGGACGAGACACGTGTTTTACATGTATAGTGTTCGAATTCTGGGATTGCATGTCTTGGATGTCAAACATTTAAGACTTTACTACTACTTCAATAGTCACAATAAAATCAAGTGGTGCCATTAAATCTTATTAAGAACAAAATGATATATATACTCTCTTCTATCAATACTATTTTATCGCTGTTTACAGTAAATTACGAAGCTTCCATTTAATTCCATTTGTTCCAAATTTGCTCCGCTCCAGTGAAATCCAGCAATTCACCCCTACTCCCCAACAATCCGTACACGCGAGTGAATCCACAGCATACCTCTTAAAGATTCCTCAAACAGCGCGCACACAATTTGACCTTGAGCGTAGAGTGATATTTGAACTCATTGGGATTTTTGCATCCCCTCGTTGACTTCCTTTGTAAGGGAAACACGATTCCCTTAAGACAAATCTGTTGCTGAGACGAATTTTAATACGAGGCTCGCACATTCGCCGTATAACCTTCCCCTAACGCACCGCTCGTAAAGACTGCTCTGTACGCAGTAACTGGTTGTGTGGTTTCATGTTCGATTAGCATCTTTTTTTTTCGCGAACACGTCTAGATAATGTGGAATGGGCTTTGAAATGGAGTGCTATTAAAAATTACACTAAAATTGTTACCTTAAATTTCGTATTGTCTTTTGGTACATAACAAACAAACAACTTATTACCAATTTTGTTTTTACTATGGTTCTTAAATTGGTAAAACAAAAGGTAGACTTTATGTCAAATGGCGTTTTTGGACTGGTTCGATAAGCAGCTAAAGCTAAGATTTTGATTATTAAAATTATATTTATAATTATAATTAATATCACATAAACAAATGAACCACTCAATACATAATTATATATACAAATATAACTCATACATACATACAAGTAATTCGAATCTGTCAGTATGCATTAAGGTTTTTTCCACCTAGTATCACTTTAAAATAATAACGATTTTATTGCCTACAAAACGATCCAACATTCGAAGTATTTATACCACATTTTAAAACTAATGCACAGTTTAAGAAAATATAAGCAAATCAAAACTTAAATGTTAAAATCAGTATACAAAACGACTCCATAATAGATTTAACGATTTAATTCAAATGAATTAAATCGTTGTACCTAGTTTGTACTGAGTCCTCATTTGCCACCAAACCAGGCCACCTTCGCACTTTCATCACAAAAACGGTGCGCGAAATTACTCGACCTCTATCACACCGCACGACCCCGTGATGTGCACTTTACATTCAGCACAAAAGCCCGTACACAAACGTTGAATAAAAACACAGACTCATTGTAGGCAGCGCTGCCACCGCTGCGAGTGGCGCTCGCGATGTTTTCATGACTAATATTTAGCAGTGTTAGGGAAATATGAGCAGCGTGTGGGTTTGCATTGGTGATTCCGGCTGTAGCATGAGATGTTGAACTACAGTGTTTGAATTTAACTATAATGTACAATGGCGATGCATGGCAGAAACCTTAATTCAAAGTCTTTAAAATAAATCTTTGAAAATTTCTATCATGGCTATAAATGTTTTTATGGTTACTAACAAGAATTGCGTAAGAAAGACGAAGTACAGAAATGCTACCGTGTAACTTTATTATTATTATATCATCACGCCAACTTACGTGCGTGGTAGGCAGGGAGTAGACACGTTTACTCCACATTTATTACTCCGCACACGCACGGCGGTTTCGGAGGTGCTTATAATTTTATTATGTAAGTAAAAAAAATATTGAATATTTACATAATATACTCTCTAAGTACAAACAAAGTCAAATAAGATTCCTTTTTTCATTTCTCTCGCGAATCCCTCGAGAAAGTTCTTCAAAACATTAATATGTCTACGTCTAAAAGTTTGGCAGTATTGTAAGAGTTGGAATTGGAGATAAAATGAACTTTTCTATACGTGTGATTAACGCTTACAAGTATATAACATTATTTGCTGGAATATTCGCCGTTCGTTTGTCGAAAATAATACTACATCGTCAGTTTTAGAATGGCTGGCGCCTTTGGCCAGTAGCTAGTAAACCTGAGCTCCTGAGCCGTGGGTTGCGAAGTTGAATCCAGATCAGTGCAATTAATATTATTATTATGAGCTGTAAATGGTGGTATTACGTATTAACATATATGTTAAGCACCAAAAGTTCCCCTTTAAATCCCCTGTCTCCAATCAATAATAAACTCACCATCATCATCATTAACACCAACCCATTGACCATTCCACTGCGGGACACGAGTCTCCTCTTAAAATGAGAAGTGAGATGGGAAAGAGAGAGAATACTTATATCAAATTACTGCCTTTTAATTTTAATAAAAAATTTAAATAACGACAGATAATTTGCGAGATAAAATCCTACTCGGTCTTCGCTCCCAATGTAACGAACGTAAGCCGATTTATATTTAGACATCTTCTTCTGAAAATTTAATAATATTCTATAAGCCGATGAAGTGGAAATATCTGATAAATTGTTTATTTGTCTATACATATTTGTGCAAGGAATCAGTCTCGGAGCCGTTAATATATACCTATATATGAATATATATCAGAAGTAATCGATTTTTCAAATACGTTTTCATTGTCAACGTTTATAAGGGATTTCAAGCTACATATTAGAATCCCAAGCCGACCTCACCGGGCTATGGTGCACCCTGCTATACAACAGACTATATTTGACACTCGATGCTCCCTGCCTAACCCGCAAGGAACCTACATGATGATATAAATGTAAATATTAATCCATCATGGTGGTATCAAAGTTGCTAGCACTACTTAGTTGTATAGAAATATTAATAAGCTCTACGTAGAATCATCTATCTTTCTGAATTAAAATATAACGTATAATGTACATCTTAACTGAACATAACGTATAATGTACAAGTTAACGGCTGAGCTATTTCTAAGTAACGCGTGTTATTAATCTGAGAAAATTCAACAAAACATAATTAATGTTTTACGGCTATATACTTACGCCCTCAAAGCTTTTTTTTGTATTTTTAAAGAGCTTTGACCCTCAAGAGACGAGTCTTTTCGGTTTTAATGTTCTCTATTAATTCATAAACTTTTTTAATATTCAAGACAACTTCTAATAAAATATGGACATCTCTAACATTAAAAATTCTGAGATATGCATACCTGCCATCTTATTTACTATAATTTTCTAATCTCAGCTATGTTGATATCATTTCTTGTGTCATAATTATAATCTTGGATGAGGAGTATTTTGACGAAACATTTTCTCTTCGTCTCATCAGTATATTTTTCCAATATCTGATTTTTGTCATGTCTGATCGTCAATTAGTCAGGGAACAAGACAATGTAATGGCATCATTACTGAACAACATAGCATTCCTCTCATCTTTCATACTCGTTACTAATAAATAAATAAATAAGATTATTAGAAGGACATAATATTTTATTGGAATGAGCTTTATCTTTCAGTTCTATGTTTTCCGATATTCATAGAATAAACTGTGAATCTTTTATAATGTTTGATGCGCTATCCACCCCACTTTGATTAATAAATACACAGTTTAAAGATCAACCCAATCGTGAGATATTTCATTAGAAGTCTCTTTTGTGAGAAAAAAAAATATCTTAAGGTAAACTTTACATCCATGGCGCGCACCTCCTTACAAAAGTGCGTTATAAATTTAAATATCGCTTGCTAACAGTGAAGGAAAACATCGTGAGGAAACCTGCACGCCTTAGAATTTATAAAAAAAAATAAAAAAAATCTAAAGTGTGTGTAGTCTGCCAACCCGCACTTAGCCAGCGTGGCAGACTATGGCCTTAGCCCTCTAAATATGAGAGGAGACCCATATTCCAACAGTGGAATGACAAATGGGTCCATTACGCAAACTCGACATCTGAGCGTTCTTCATAATATTCTCTGAGGCATTCTGAGGTCTTCAAACTTCCAATATGCCTATGGTTAGCCTAGTAGGCTATGGTCTTAACTCATCTCATTCCGATCACAAACCCGATTAACCGTGGAATGATTACGTAATAAACCATGGAATATTTTACTAATGGTGATACAAATTTACAATAACCGTCATATAAACTGCACCTATGTTGAGAGTTTGTTGATAATAAATTTGACAATCAATACATTACATTATGTTACTGTTGTCAAAACCAATCAACGCTCGTTCGCATAACAAGACTTACCAATATTTTTGTTACCTCAAAGCTGTTTTACTTTTCCATTTACCACTCTTACGTGTTAAAGACAAAAGAACATCAATCATCCACGCGTCCTATCAGACGGCTTCGTTTATTGGTAGGCCTCAATATATTGATTTGTAATAAAATTGTTTTGTTCTGTATATAACGTGTTTTGTTCTGTAAGTAATAATAATGCTACACTATTCGTCTTGTAACTAAACCAATCAAGAAGCGATTGGATGACCCAGTTTCACAATTTTTGATTAACACCAGCCCACCACCGCTGTCCGCTTAAATCTGTCATACTAGCTTTCTTTACAGTCTTCATATGTTACTTTCTCGTAGACCACATGATCCACTTAGTCCACCAATCAGTCATGTTCTCAGCCAAAGAAATCAACCAAAATCTCTCTTTATGTAAGTAACCAAACATAAGGACTCACAATCGCATAGTAGATGCAGTAGATAGATAAGTGTTGAGCAAATTCATTCTCTTCTTGTAGAACAAGGCAAAGAACTTCAAGTTATAAGTTACTAGACGACTTTGGTAATTCCCGGTTTCATATTTAAGTGAGCATTGCTAACTTATCTGCTCGCCTGTGAGCCTATAAAAGCAGTATGTCTCAATATCAATAAAGAAAAAGAGTTCTCAAGCTTTAGTTGGCTATATCTTAAAAGTGCTGGTATTAGGTGACTGGTGAATGGAAATCCGTGTGAACGGTGGAACGATAATAAGAGTTAATGATTGATGAGTGTCTTTATCTTACAGTCGTTGGTGGTTGTAAGTTTCTGTGTAACTTTAAGGTGACTCGATCGACTTGGAACTTATTAACACAAACTAGGTATACCATTTGTCAACACGATAGTTTATAGGTTACATTAGATTATTATTATTATAAATCTATTTTACAACCTATTTTTATTTTTAAAGTTTTTGGGAATGATAAGGAATTACTTGTAATAAAAAATTAAAAAAAAACACATAAATGCCTACTGCAAAATTTTAAAATAATTTTAGTTACAAAAAAAACAATAGTCCAAGTTATTACGTACAAGGGAGCTGGAAATAACTGCTAGATACTTATAATATTATATGTAATACAAGGGATATTGTTTATAGTGTCCGTTTCAATATATGTATAACGCAGTAAATAAAATATTTCAAAGATAATTTAACTAACAATTCCATTATAAAATTCCACAATATAACTTATTTATCAGAATGAACTTCTACGTCTACAATAAAGCACGCTCTAAACAAGATAACTCATAATAAGCAAACTTTAACTTTATTATAGAAACGCCGAGCTATAAATTCCTCATAATCGATTTTAACTTAAAATATTATTAATACTATTAAATATGTATTTCACTTTAAAAATTCTTTACGCCCTTAATTTTGGATAATTAGTAGGTACCTATCTACTTTAATTGGTTCTAATATCGTTTGTCTGTCAAACGCAACATCGTTAAAAATGACATAATATTTTGACATTACTCATTCTTTATACTCATTGACTCTTTACTTTATCTTACAATTAAACTCATGTATTGTGTCAGAGTTTGTTTATACTAGATGTGTTCCATGTGGCGATCTTAACTTTCAGTATGTAATAGAACTTTCTGGAGCGCTTTGGGAAGCGTCTAGCCGCAAAGGCGTGAGACATTTTTTTCAAGGCCATCACACTGGCCATTTTTGTTTGGTTGTTTTCTGTCCTCGCTATGCGAACAAACCAATAACTGTTATTATTCAGCTTTGATTCATTCATGCATTAATTATTCTGATTCTGTCCACTGCTGGACATAGAACTCCCCAATAGCACGACACTGATCTCGTTCTTCAGTTCTTTGGATCCAGTCATTACCAACCACTTTGCGTATATCGTCACTACAACTAGCCGGAGGACATCCAACACTACGCTTGGCCGGCAATCTCTACTCAATACTTCCTTCCCTTAAACAGCTGGAGGTTATTAAACAGATGTGGCCAACCTGCAGCCACTGCAGTGTCCTAAACCTTTAAGAGTTGTCATATTAGTATGAGAGCGATACTGTGTGTATAATATTGGTGGTCCAAAAGATGGCCGTCCCTATTATACACGTGGACCGACGAGCATTCAGTCAGAGCAAAATATTTATAAATTTCTTTAAAGCAATTGTTTTAGGGTATGTATATCAGTGGTACAGCCCCGGCTGAACCGTATACGTGAACTACACATGGATAATTTTAATAACTGCATATGTATAAAGTACACCTATTTCGTTGTGTTTCGTTTGTTTGTCATATTAGCTATTGCAGATTAAATTTTATAAAGAACCCTCAGTACTATTGAAGCGAAACTCGAAAAACAGACAGATATAAAGACGAATATTTTTCAGCATAGGTACATATATATATTCTGGTCCTTAACAGTATCGTCAAAGACTTTTTTTTTGTAATGTATAGAATATCATCCAGATATATTTTTCACGTTCATCATCAACATGTCTTAATCCACTGATGCACATGGCCCACCAAATAAAGCTCCACAGCATCGTGAACCATCCCAACAATTCCGTATCCGCATACTCAGAGAAGAAACTACTATCAAAAGACAGTTTATGATAATTAATCCTTTTAATTATCCTAAATGCGTACGTCAAATAAAGAAACATATACATACATATGTATATGTATCTGTTCGTACGTAATGATTCAAAGAAACTTAAGCGCGAGTAAGTAGAACTGTCTCTACACGACTCCGACACGGGTTGTATATGAATGTTCGTTCACATTTCGCGGGCGGTGATCATTTCCGAGATTGCCTCATTTGGCTTTGATTAATTTAATTATAATTGATCCTGTATGTACGTATCTACTCACAGATGTAATGTAACTGGCGTATTTCCATTCGATAAATATTCTTTAGGTTTCTTTAACATATTATAACAATACTGACAGATATTTTTTCAGACTATGGAAAGAAAATTTAAATATCTAAATTTTTTTAGTTTTTACTGTATAATAAAAGGCGGAGAACGGTATAGTTATGTGCAGAGATAGTCTAGTGGTTTAGAATTCAGCCTCTCACTCCGGGAGTTCTGGGTTCAAATCCATGGCGCGCACCTCTACAATAATGTGCATTTTAAAATTTAATATCACCTGCTAACGATGAAAGAAAACATCGTGAGGAAACCTGCACACCTTAGAGTTTACAAAAAAATCTCTAAGGCATGTTAAATCTGCCAGCCCATACTTGGTCAGCGTGGCAGACTATACCTTAACGATCTCACTATGAGAGGAGACCCATGTTCCAAAAGTGAAATAATAAAAGGGTCGGAACAAAAAGTTATGTTTTACAAAGTTTGGGCGAACTCAGACCATATTGGACATACACGTATATCTATGTATGTGTATGTTTTTATAATATATACTAACCATAATTTATTTTATAAACTTCCTTCTCTTCGCTTCTAACAACTTCCTAACAAAGTAGAACTTACACTAACAAGTGTAGCTAAAGCATCCATTAAAATTTCATATTTCACTAACTTAAAAACAAGCTTCCGGCAACTAGACGCCGTTTATAAGTTCGCTTGAAATAGTTACAAGGATGCATGTTGTCATTCTATAATATCTCATATATTCGTTTTATATCAACCGTTACTATCTTTATTATTTATTAAAAAGTATCTTCAACTGCATTGTCGTAGTAAACAAATAACTTCAGAGTACAATAATCCGATAACATTTATGTACGTGGATCGGGCTTCGTGTATACAACCCACAGTAAAAGAAAAGTGACTAGAAAGGAAGAAAAAGTAATTAACAATGAAAAGACTACTAGATTTTCACTGTCTAAAATCAATAAATTTATCTCAATAACTAATTTCAGGCTTAAAGTAAGTATAAGAAGGTAAAACAAGGTAAAAGTAAGTAAAAGAGTTTGAAAGTTAAATAACACCTTGTTTTTATAATTCATATTACCTTAACGCCGTTGAATCCAGTGATGGTATGTGTGTTAATAATGTGTATCAAGTAAATGACTCTACAGAGTTGCATCGCTATGCTGAACTGAAATGCAAATGAAAGTTACCTGGCTTAGAGTTGTTATTGTTAGTGGTGCTGGACGACTGGCTGAAGAAGGAAGCGCCCGTGAGCCGCGCTCGACGCAGGATCCACCACATCTCGGTATTTATTAGATTCGGTTGCAATACGATAGATATTACTTATCAAACTTCAAAACACCGGACGTCAATAAGAAAACTTATATATTTATCAATTAAAAATTTCGAAATTCGAACAGGGGACTAAATTCAATTGATTGATAACAAAATAAAATTGTATATGGAAAGAATATAAGTTTTAAATGTATTAATACGTTTGGCTACAGAGTTTACGTGTTTGGCGCGCACTTGGTGTCTCGCGGAGGCGGCCCTTGTGCCAGTCGTACGAAAGCCACCGCCGAACTGAAGCCTTCTACCCCACACATGCGCATTGCTCCCGAACGGCCGTAACAGGTGAAGTTTTGCACGGACGAACATACAGATGGACATTTATCAAACGTGTACTATGATATATTTATCACCTGTTGAAATTGAAATTTCACACCCTTGTTGGGATGTGCCGCTCATTAATTTCCTTGTAGATTTATTCGGTTTTTTGTTTATTACTCTAATGTCGATTAAGTTGTAACAGGGTAGTGATATACATAACTTTTTTTTATTTACACGACATAATCGTATGTAGTTGTTACGGTTTATTTGTAACAACGGCATAGTAAGTAACAATACGTAATATCAGGCCTGTAATCCCCGAAGAGGTAGACAGAGGAGTGTAGTACACTCCCACGTTTCACCAGTTACGTTTACGTCCTATGGAATAGGTGGTGAGCATATTGCCATACACCGGGCACAGATCCAGACTCCGAGTCACTACTAAGTAATGAGAATATACACGCTACGTTTTATACACAGTTGTTTAAAACCCTTGTAAGTACTTTAAAGTTATCCTTGACCTGTACTTGAAATCAAACAATGTTACGTGTATTTTTAAGATTACTAGTCGCTTTATTAAAGTGGGAAAATATGGCGAGGAACCGTTCTTTACTTTTGAGTTTTTATAACGTTATAAGGCGTATGAAATCCATCAACTTACGAGTTACTAATAGAGCAGTCTACATCCTTAACCATCCAAATTCTGAGAAGAAACGGGTACAGTAGAACTTTAACAGGGTTAATATTGATGATGTTCAGTCGCTATTTTGTTACAGGGAATTCGGTTGACATGCCTTATATTCCAATGCAAAAATATGAGTACTCCTTAAGACAGCAGATAAGTGTCCCTATTCTATTTCCGTTCTTAAACAGCGCCCATCGATAATATTTAATGTTTTCAAAATTGTTAAAAACGCAATAATTTGATTTGAAACTTATTTAATACAATGTTCATTATAAAAATAAGCGAGAACAAAATTAATGCCATAAGAATTTTGATGTAATTCGATTTCAGAGTGAATGTAATGAGAAATATTTATATAATAATAATCGACCCATTTGTCATTCCACTGTTGGAATATGGGTCTCCTCTCATATTGAGAGGGTTAAGGCCGTA
>DWFV01001389.1:0-11330 GCA_018246775.1 Parelbella machaon machaon
GTTACGTTTAAGTCCCATGAAATAGGTGGTGAGCCTATTGCCATACACCGGGCACAACTCCAGACCCCGAGTCACTACTAGAAATTCTAAGTTAGAAAATTCCATTAGTACCCGACCCGAGATTTGAATCCAGGGTCTCCCGATCGGCAGTCGCGCTTACAACCGTTCGACCAACGAGGCAGTCAGTCAAGGCAGGCAGTCAATAACCAAATAATGATTAGACCATTAATATTAATAGGCCAACTCTTACCTGTAGGTGTTGTTGGTAACTTACCAGGTTCGAAGAACAGCTCGTCCAGTTCAGCACGTAGTTCGATTGTCAGGAGGTGGTTCAGCATGGTGGGCTCTAGCTCTGGTGGTTCTGCTGACATAACAAATCTGGAACAATCACCAAATGATTAAGTAGAAGAAGAATGACTCATATTGATCGTTCAGCGAATGAGAGAAAGGATGCATGGATGAATGAATTGATAAATGAATAAATAAGGGGATAGATGAATGAATTGAATTGGATGAATGTATTATTATAGTTGAATAGGCGTTATTTATGTAAATATCATATATTTCTTAATATTTGTGAAGCAAAGTATCATCATCATCATCAACTCTCACCGCTCCTGCTTCAGCAGCACGTCGTCTCCGACGATCCTGACGCTCAGCAGCGGGTAGCCGGCGCGTTCGCACCAGCCGTCCCACGCGTGGGCCGGCGCCTCGTCCGAGCCGTCGCGCTGCAGGGCCCGCCATAGGTCCCTGGAGATTGGAATAGTTAAACGAAAATCCAAAACACACTTATCTTGACCAAATAGGTCAAGTGGTGATGGGGGAGCCAGAAGTCTCCCAAACCGGCGTGTGTGTATGGAAAGAATGATGAATACAGAAGAAGCATGTTAGGTTTGTACGGATAGAGATTTGGCTTTCTGCTCTCTTTATATCTATGTATACTTATAATTACTCCGTAAAGGATGACGGTATAAAAATTTCAAAACAATATTAATAAACTCATCATCTACTCTTTTGTATTTCCAATGCTGAACACGGATCTCCACTCGTAATGGGAATGGTTGAATCCGTAGTCTGCTGTGCTCGCAAAGTGCGCGATGCCAGAATCTATTAAAGGTGGTGGGTTTAGTAACTTACGATGTGCAAGTCTTAACATGGCTTTTACACTATGGAATTAAAATTCTCATTCTTAAAGGAGACCTGTGTTCAGCAGGGGATCGATAAAAGAGTCGAAAACTGTTTTAACAAATCTCCTTTGTACACGAGTCGAAGGGAGAGAATTGAGCAATCAGAAATTTAAAGACAGAGCAAGGGATAGTTAGAGTATAACAGTGTCGAAATAGACCTGGCATCAGCACTGGCGGCGTGGTGGTCACGGAGCAGGCGGGCGAGGGCAGCTCGACCTGCCTCCTCACCAGCAGCCTCTATCGCCATGCTGACTATAGCAGCTCCCTGTAAAACCCCACATCATCTTACTCTTCTGTACTAGAGAAAAGCCATTGGTGAAAGTATTATAAACTTTTGTTCCGTGGAGAGAGTAGCAAATGGGCTAGCAGCAGTCACAAATACCTGCTGTTGCCCATGTACATCTCCCACCTAGATCTGTAGGACTGTTAGTAATTTAGAATAGTTGTTGATATGATGACTAGTGTAAGGATTTATATTTAACTGTTCGTAATACAAATACATATTTGAGCTGCTAGCAATGGAAATAATGGGACCGTGGTCTTCAAAATGATCGTCATCAAAATGTCTAGTAATAATAATTATACATATTAATTATGTTATTCAAATAGATACCCACTCTTCTCCAGCGTATATAATAAAAAAGCGCTAATATGAACTGCTAAAACTTTATTGTAAAAATATTTTCACATGTACACGAATTTAAATCGACATTGATATAGTGCACAAAATTGTCTGCACTTCTCTTGGACAAATCCTGAGCAATTGGAATTTGTACAGGTATTTCTAAAAAGTCTGCTTTTCGTTAAGTCAAGTAATATGTGCTTGTATATGATGTGTTTCGATAACGTGCAATTGGTATTTGCTAGTCACAGAATAATGAATACCTTGTGCAGAGACAACTCGTCGGACGCAGCCTCTATGTCAGCCTTTTCGAGCCTCGGCGAAGCGACAGCGCGCACGGAGTTACTGGCATCCAGTCTGTGAATGAGAACGGTCCAATTATTTTGAATGCCTCGCTGGTCGAGTGGTTGCAAGCGCGACTACCAATGGAGATGTCCTAGCTTTGATCCCCGAGTCGGGTTCTATTGGAAATATCTATCTTAAAATTTCTAAAAGTGGCTGGAGGTCCGGATTTGTGCCCGGTGCAATAGACTCACCATCTATTCTATAGTGGGCCGTAAACTTAACTAATGAACCGTGGGAGTGTACTACACTCGACGATTACAAACGTGGTAGTAGGTTTATATTTTAACTATTTCATGACCAGTAGTCCAATACGTCTGGTACATATCGTTGTGTAGATGCAACCCAGAAACGTCTAACTACTGTGGTTGACTTTTCTTCCCAAATGGGAGATCTAGAGACTAATCAAAATCCATGATGCAGTTTTAAAGATTATTGATTGACAAATACTTTCAAATACTTTCTAAAGAATGGAAACGATTATACAATGTGAATTTAACCAGTAACACGTCTAAGATAAAACCTTGTTTTAGGAACATGAAGAACAAGGTCTTTTCTTGACGGCTTACAGTTCTGAAGCAAGATATGCTGCTGTATGCTGTACAAGAATTTGATACACTAACAAAGTTGGTATAATCTAAAACGTTAACTTAGGTTAGCTACAGTATCTTAATAAACATAATATGACTTTATACCCATTGTTTGACTCTATTTACCTCAGCGCTGGTAACACATGATGCAACAACAAAGTGTCTTCCTGTCTCTTAGCAGCATCGCCAAGAGGTGGTGCCTTTTGACCCAGAACAGAAGTGAGTGCCTCCATAAGCCATTGGGAACTCCACCAGCGCGGTGACACTAGGCCTCCGAACCACTGAAAAACCAAAAATTCATTTCTACCCACATTTAAGTTAAACAATCGTGAAGTTGAAAAGAGAACAATTTAAAAAGTTTTGCAGTAACTTTATTATGAGATAAATATGTTCCGAAGGAGAAATTAAATTGATTCTAAATACCCTGACTGTACCCTAGCACTCCGAAGATGATAACTTCCAATATTTTCCTTCTGTATAAAATGATACCACGAACCTGCTGAGCGAGCAGCCTTGCGATCACTTCAGTGTCAGTCAACATGGACGGAGATAGAGTGATCAGGCCCCACCCTTCGGAGTACGGACTGCCGCCTTCCACCACTACAATATCTGGAAAATAATTTCTCGAATTATGCACATGGTTGTATGTAGTTAGTAACGATAAGGTCATGGAGAAGGTCAAATAGGAGGTCAGGTAGATGATGATCATCTAGCACGTCACGTAGTAACCTCACGTAGCATCAATTACGCAGTAGGTCAGGTATAAAGTTATGTGGTTGGCCATGCAAAAGTCTACATAATATTACTGGCCAATAATAGTCATAATAATAATGATTTATTGCGTTAAATACGAGTATGGTGGTTACAAAGATTATATCAATTCGAAGGTACAAACATATTTAGGTTTATCAGCATGCAATGTCAAACAATACAGAAAATGTAATAAGTAACATTACTATGTAAAACTTATTAAGAGCAATTTTTGATTAAATTATTTTTATTGTCGCTGATTCATCTTTATCTCTGAGAATCAACTTGGACCTCTTTCTTATCACACTCTTCAAAGAAACATACAACCTTGCTCGTGATTACAGAAAGAGATGCACCAATGCTGGTTATGAACGTGGACCCAAACTCGAGTTCCCCATTTGTCATCACGAACACTTACCGAACTTAGGCAGAGGATATGAGGTATTCAGCTCGTAAGCGAATTGCTGTATGGTCTTCTGCACCCACTCCAGAAGAGGTCTGAAATAATTACAGTACATTGTAATATAGAAAAAAAAACGAAATTGAATGCCCAAATTCTCAATTTAATGGTTTGTGAAAGTGACTGTTTTGACGGAGATTGTGAGGGTTCAGAAAAATACATATGTGCTAAACAGTGTAACAGTAAGCATTAAGAGCTATAATGACAGTATTTCCAGTGTTAATTTATTTGAGTGCAATACACGGACACTGAGACTCAAAACAGATTTCTACATATATTCATCAAGATATCAACGATTTATCAGCTACATGCGCGCTAAGTTACGGTAATGGCTCGCCAATATTAAAAATCAGACTAAAAACTGCCAAAGATTCTTTAGCAAATTAATAATAGCTTGAAAAACCCTATTTGTATTTCACTCACCCGCTCTCATCTAGAATAACCGGCCGATCGCTGTAAAGGCTGGCTTCGGGCGCGGGAGCGGCCTCGTCTGCCGCGTCTGAGTTGTCGCCGTCGGCCGCCAGGGGCGCTGCGCGGCGCTGCAGCCGACACACTGTCAGTGCCACCATGTGGGGCGGCATCGGGGGAGACTGGGCGAATTCGTCTTGGAGCTAGTAAAGAAAGAGCAGAAAGAGAAGATATAATGCTTGTAATCGACTTATAAAAATATTATAAATGCGTTACGTTCGTTAACAGTCATTATTTTAAATTTTAAAAATATAGTTCAGTGTCACTGGCTGATTATAACAAAAGGAAGAGTTGGTTCTAGTGCTTTTTATAATAGATTCTGATGACATGTATTTCTTAAATGAATTATACAAAACTCACGATTCCGTTTTTAATTTCGTCGAAGGAACCGAGATTTTTAAAATCATAAAAGTCAATGTAGGTACTCCCACATTGAAATAATTCGATAGTACAGAAAACTTGAAACTCGGCTAATAATAATATACAATCTGTGGAAAGCATACAGATAAGAGAAAAAATTTTGATAAGGCACGAGTTATTTTGCAGACGTCCCATATTTTATTCCAGAATTAATTTGTTTACCCAAAGTTATGTAATAAAGAATATATTTTATAGAAAAAATAGGGCACATGCAATGTGACTTACCAATCTGTGTCCTAAATAAAATCCAGCTTCTTCAGTCGCGACAATTGGCATATTTGTCAACGAGACGTGGAACCTGTGGTATGTGTTGGAATAATATAGTCATTTAATAGGTGACTCAGAATTTTAGTACTTGCATAGTTCTCGTAAACGATCAGAGATGGCGTTGTATGTCAAGTGAACGCTTACGAAGTTTATTATTAAACGCGCATATATACAAAAGTACATAATTTAAAACCATTCCGATTTCGAAAATTATTCAAAATCTTGCTATTTCTGGCATGAAGTGTAACAAAGTTTTAGTCGTTAATAACTCACCTGTCTCTTACTATGGTCAGTTTGAATGAAGCTCTGAAGTGGGGTTCGTCCAGGCATGGGAACGCAGATCGAGCGTGAGTGAGCCAGAACCTGGATACTGCGCAACGACTGGAACAATAATATAATAAATATAAACGTAACGTCACGCCTGTAATTCCGGAAAATGTAGGCAGAGCACTGTAGTACAATTCAACTTATTACCAGTTATATTTACGTCCCACTATGGTATAGGTAGTGAACCTATTACTATACACCAGGCACATATACATACAGACTCCGAGCGTATAGAGCGCACAAACGACTTCCTGGTTGACAGTTGACGGTCACAGTGGTAGAAGTCTCACTTGGATTAATCTAAAGAAATTATCTTGCTTATTAGTTGACATATTGCCTACCACATTTGCTGAGTTTCGATCAAAATTATCAAATTTAAAACACACTTATTCCTTCGCCAACTTGTACATACTCTTTCTCCCGAGAAACATTAGCGCCTCAACTAAACAGTTATGTATATTGTTAGAGACAACAATGCCAGTGGATGGGGAACTCCCTATACGCCGGTGTAGAACATTGGAAGGGGCCCTTTTGTTTTTCATGTTCCGCCGGCGGGCAGTGCGGTATTGGCTCTGTTAGGTGTTAGACCGTTAACACTGCCCAATTGTTTTTTTTTCTTTACGTAGTTAAGGTTAAGCGAAATTGTTTCTTTGTAAATTGCGTTCATAGTTTCGTCTCGGTTATTTGAATTGTTTAATAATTTAGTTTAGAGATTTACTCGGTGATTCTTTGTAAATTAAATTAATTGTAAGCACGGGTACTCGTGTAGTTGTTTTTTTTTTAAAAAAAAAACACTTCTGATTCGATTGCTCGAAATATTGTATCTCAAAGAGAATGATGAATGCAGAAGAAGTGTATCAGATCTATAAGGATAGAGAATAGCACTCGGTGCTCTGCCCGTCCTATAACTAATTTGGCGTGATACATGGCATAATAATAAAGTTTGTCATACTCACTGTCTATGAGACCCAGCTAAGAAGAACCCACGCTGCTTATCGTTTCTCTCCAATCGGGTGATGAATCGGAGACTCAAGGTGTAATTGTACTTTCGACGGAGTTTATCCTGGAACAAACGAACCACTTATAAGTGTACTGGGTACGAGTACAGACACTTGACTTTAACTTTGACTTTGTAAATTTTGACTCTTCGGTAAAATATGTCGCATTTTTGACGCAGTCTTCTCAGCTCGGAGGTAGCTTAGACTGACCCAGTTCACGTGTCAAGACCAGCACTACATTTACATGGGGAAATTGGACAACCTGGGTCAATTAGTAACTTATATTTGCGAAAAAGTTAGGTTAGTTCACTTGGTCGTAATCCTACCGTACCATTAAAAGTATCGACAATTGTACGATATTTATTCGAAGATTAATATTTGACTAACTTTACTTCAGCATCGAATATTGCACATTCCTCACATTCCACAGTTTTACATTCCCCAGTTGGACACATAGCTCCCCTCAAAATGCTTAGTCAAAAGCTCCAGGATAGATAATAATCATACGTAAAAACAGTAAAAATGTATTTTGGGCTTCCAAAATTCATCATAATATTTTCTTTGCACCTTAAACTCGATATAAGTCTGATCCGCCTGCGGGTAGTCCAGGGTCTTCACGACCTTCGGTCCCAGGGATCCCCCGCTCTTGAACAGCGCTCGTTCCGTCACGTTCATGTCACGGACGTTGAGCACCACGAAGTTCGTGTCCCTGTCCACTTTGAAGTCTATGGACACTTCGCCTGAAAATAAAACCATTTTTGTTTTTAATATCTCCGAACCCGACGTGCATGTATGAAGAGTGTGATGAATGTGGAAGAAGCACGGCAGGTCTGCAAGGAAAGAGATATTTGGTATTTCGTGCCCTCTGCCTACCTTGTACGGGACTTGGCCCAAACATATGTATGTAATGTAACGCAATAAAATTTTGGGGACAGAAACCTATGTACTGTTCAAAGGCGTTTCTCCGCCTCGTCGAATTTGAACATCTTCTATTGTAAAAAGTTACAATGAACATCCGAAAATCATTGAAATCAGTTGCCACATTCTTTGGTGAGTATGATGGGCAATCGTTTCCAGACATAACCCCTGTAGTTTCGTGATGAGCAATTGTGCGGTGGAAGCAACTGACAATTCATGGATCCTTGATGTTTTATTCTTTTATCTTTGTTTTATCCACCATACGATGGCGATGTTTCGTCCGTCATACGATCAATGTAGGGACAAAGGAATAAATAAAAGAATAAATGATAATTCTTGCTTCAGACCCTGTAATAATTCCTATCACCTCTCACCTTATCTCTTGTTACCTCTCATCTTACGATAATTTTTACCTCTCAACTCTCCGGTAGTCAGGTTGGGGTGGAGCCACAAGCTGTAGTGCTTCGGAATGACGAAGGTTGGCAGACGAGCACCTCGCCAGGGGAACACTGCGCCATTGCTTGCTATTCTCTCTCTGTTCAGGGTAAGACGACCACGAAAATAAATCTTCAGCATTAAAACATTATTATTTGTACATACTAATGGCAGATGTTGTAATAATAAAACAGATAAACGATAGGTATGTTATTGGACTCAGGTGCTGACATAGACTAAGATTTATCATCATCATAATCAGCCGTCCGCCCTTGCTGGACATAGGTTCTTCGCATCATTCAGCTTGCATCGCAGCTTCACATCATCAGAACATACTTATTTGCTGCGGTAGAACTCTCTTCAGACTCCGTCGGTGGTTGACCAGGAAGAAGTGGATTTTCACCAGCGCATGGACAATCTGAAAAAAAAAATGTAACATTACGCCTGTAATCCCCGAGGACGCAGCAGAGGAGTGTAGTACGCTCCTAATGGACAATCTGAAATTAAATAAAAGCAATTGCGGCAAGAGCAGTCAGCAAGGTCACAAACATTATTTATGTCATTTGTGTCCATAGGTAACAATTTTATGAAAACCATATTGTCTATTATAATATATTTGCACCTACACAAATGTATTCATTTCATACAGAACAATTGTAACCGTTAACAAAAATTTTAAACAACCTGTCCTATAATAAGTACATGACAAAGTTACATTAATATCCGAAACTTTTTTTTGCTTGCATAAAAATCATCTAAAACTGACATACCGGGTTGAGGTGTTGCGTATACAACCAGTAACGCTGTAGCGAACATCGCGGAAAGAACGAGCGCCGCCAAGCACAGCGCGCGCCGCTGGGAGCACACCGCCACCGGCGCTTCCCCGAGCTCCCTCGCCTCGCGCGCCTTGTCCGTATCTACATACAGAACTTTTATAAGCACTTCCATAACTTTTTGCGAATCAGCCTTAAGCCTAAAAAGTAATAGCGTCAGCTCTATATGAAATAAATCATGTGGCTATCAATCTTAACTATGTACTATAAAACGTTCTAAATAGCATTAGACTTATACGAAATGAATTATGAAAGTTTGCGTTTACAACAGAATATCGCGTATTTTACTATTACCTTCAGGAAACATCTCCTTCTCTACCTAAACCTACTTCATCATCATAATTATAAAGCCTTGTATTGTTCCTCTAATGAAATAGGGTCTACTCGAAAAAGAGGATGTTGAATGGACTTCTCAGAGTGAGATTTTCAGAATAAGATGAGATAAATCAACATCATCCATCATCATCCTACTCCCGTTCACTCCTAGACATAGGCCTCTCCTATAGCCTAAAAAACAGTCCAAAATGACATATGGTAATATTCCAAATTCGGATGTGAGAAAACACGTAATCAACTCTTTATTTTAAGGGTGTGTCTTGGACGTGTCGTTCTCTGTACAAAAGGCTGAAACTGCTCGATTTTATGAGAGGGTAGTATCAGCACTTCGTGTGTCTTTTGTGTCTTAGAAGTTGAAAGCTGTCTGGATTTTTAGGTCGCTAGAGTGTTGAGTGGTCAGCCTCAGAATATAATAGTATAAACGATAAAGAAAGATAGAAAGGAAATTTCTTTATTCATAGTGAGTAACAAATAGAAATACGAATACTATCTTGACCAAATAGGTCGAGTTCTGACTGATGGGTTAGTTAGAAGTCTCCGAAATCAGTGTGCATGTATGAAGAGAGTTAAGAATGTGGAAGAAACACTCCGTGCTATGTGCCTTCTCCTTCGGGAATTACAGACGTGATGTTACGTCAATATGTTTTTAAAATCAATTTAGTGTTATGTATTGTAATTTAGCATGAAATAAAAAATGTTTTCAAATTTGGTTTTATAAATACAAACGCCATGTTTCCAACGTTTTTACATGTCTGGTCCTTTTTTACTTCATAACACAAATTCCTTTCCTCTTTCCTACATTCCTTTCATCTCGTCCTTCTTCTGTCAGTGCGGAGAATCCTTTGGAAATGAGAAGCGTGAAGCGCCGTGGTTGTTCAATGGCTGGCAAACAGTTGCGGGGACACACTTGACATTATAAGAGTTGTGTGGAGGACGCTTGGGGCCCATTCATGAGGTGTTTGGGTTTTTAGGTCGTTAGTAACATGAAATTATGTTATTTTTTTAAAAGCAAGTGTTTTATGGATAATCGGATTCTTCTTGACAATTCACGTTTAGTAGGCTGGGTAGAGATTGGGAATTGTTGACAATTTTTTCCGCCGTATTTGCCATAAATCTTCAACAATAAAACTCCATTTGCTGAAATATGTCTCACAGAAATATGTCATTGAATGTTCTTAACTAGTGATGAGATTTAGCTAGTACCTATGACAAGATACATATGTAGGTCATATCTTGCGTAGTACTGGTAACTTTTAGAAGGCAGGTTCTGATTTCTTAGGAATGGAATCCATAAATGATGATCATCATCATTTTGATCATTATCGTTATCATCATCAGCCTATCTCAGACCACTACTGGAAATAGGCCTACCCCAATGAGCGCCGTCGCGTCCTGTCCTCGGCTTGTCGCATCCAGCATCTACCAACCTTTTGCAAATCAAATAATAACCGTTATGACAATCCAACTCACCGGCAAGGAATGCAACATCGTCCAAGTCTTGGTCAACCATGTTACGCCAAGCAGCCGCTGTCACAAAAAAATACTAATGTATTTTCCTTAAAGCATTCCGAGCTACAGAAATGATACTATATTGATGCTTTCACATTTTGTTACTGTCTATGATAGAGTTGTTGCGAGCACGACTGTCGATCGGTAGGTCTTGGGTTTAAATCCAGGGTCGGGTACTATCGAATTTTCTAATTTAGATATTGTAGTAGAAATTGATAGGGATCTGTCCCCGATATATGGCAATAGGCTCAACCCTATTCCATAGTGGGACGTAAACGTTACTGATTCAACATGGGAGTGTTTCTCATCTACCTATCTTTTCGGGCATTAAAGGCGTAATGTTACGTTAGCAGACCTATCTAAGTTATAAGATAATTACCTTTCGCTGAGCCGTTCCTGTCGGCCTTATACTTGCCGATGGGCTCCATCTGTATACCGTCCATCTCACACCCACGGCATGCCGAAGACTCTCTGGGAAAGAATCAGTAATAATATTATATGCCTTTTAATATAAGCCTTTCCTGATTAGAAAAAGTATTGTTAATCGTCATCACCGCCACATCAGCCTTTATCGTTCCACTGCTGGACAATGGAAATATAGATTTCAATATCATTTATTTTGCCGCCTTTTATTTGTCAGTTTTGAAGGGAAAGAATTTCTGCGCAATTTTTGAAGCTGTCCACTCTCTTACTAATGACGGGACGTGGACACCGAGCAGTATATGTATGAACAAAACCGAAACCGGCGTGCATGTATGATGAGACTGATGAATGTGGAAGGAGCACGGCAAGTATATAAGGATATTTGGCACTTCGTGCACTCTGCTTACCCCGTAAGGGAACTGGCGTGAAGATATGTATGTATATG
>DWFV01001390.1:0-11330 GCA_018246775.1 Parelbella machaon machaon
TCGGAGTCTGGAATCGTGCCCGGTGTATGGCAATAGGCTCACCACCTGTTCCATGGGACTTAAACGTAACTGGTGAATCGTGGGAGTGTACTGCACTCCTCTGCCTACCCCTTCGGGGATAACAGGCGTGATGTTACGTTTTTTTAATTAATGTAATTCAGAGGAAAGTTGTACTATCCCATATTTTGCCCCTTACGTTCCTGTCCCACAATGAAATAGGCGGTGATCCTATCGCCATACACCGTGCGCAGATTTAGACTCTGAGCTATGACTAGGAGTTTAAAGTTTGATAAACCCAATAATAGAAGACCCAGGAATTTAATCCAGGACCGCTCACTCAGCAGTCGTGCTTGCAACCAGTCGACCAACGGGATATTCAAAATATACTTACATCCTAAGCGTTTACCCTCTAACACTAAAGGAAACTAGTAACTAACTTGCTTAGTATGTATACGTACAATTCTAGAGCATTAAAAAAACTATTTATAGTCAGGTGTCAAGGCCTTACTATTTCAAGCTGGTACGAACTGATATAGGTACCTACTAATATTTTTGGTCGCCGTCTAGCCTCAAGCCAAGTTGTTGTGTGAAAATTTTTACGAGATCACTAACAAAGTAAACTCGTAACAAAGTGTTATACGTATGTTACATACTGCCCAATTATGTGGCGGACTCCTTTTATTGAAGGTGAGTGAAAATTAAATTATTTTAAAAACCGCTTCTGGCATTATTACAAATTAAATGGATAATTGTATTTACTGTTGTGTTAATTGGTGTTTAGGTAAAGTCTAGGATATTAGATATTTGTAATTTTCATTATTTTTACCACCACCGATTGGTTATCATTATTAAACGAATTTTACTAAATTACTTTCCTCATTTCTTTTTCTCTTCTTCGCTTTCTTCTTAACTTTTAATTACTAAACTATTAGTCGGTTTAAATGCGCTTATGTTAATAATAATATAACGATATATAAAGTAATATAACGATAAATATACGATTGCCAGTCAACACATTGTCTATACGTTTAACATTTATAAATATGAATATAAGTAAAAACATATTTTGTAATCGACCGAAATCTCAATACTGATATAATCGTATCACAGATAGCCGTTTCATAATAAAACGGAGGCTGAAATCTCCTAAACCAATAAAACGTGGTTTATGGCGATGTAATTCGCGCTTAATGGTTTCCTGCAATTGATAAGATTGGTCATTTTGACACTGAGAAGTGGTGTTTCATTATTGCAATCGTATATTTCAGCGAATAATTGTGAACTGTTGAGACGGTCTAGTTAGGTTATTATCTACAGGAACTGATACTTTATTACTTATGGATCTTTTTAAAACATTATAACCACAATTTTCTACGTAATCCAGTTGATTCCTGATTATTATTCATTATTCAAAGAAAATATAACAATATAACAGCAAAGCTAATTTAGAAAATATCCCGTATTTAGTTCCCCTAACCTGAACTCATGAAAATTTTTGGTGAACACATTGCGTGCTTTTTGGTTTTATATGGGTAGAAGGTTTTAGTGCTAACATAAAAATATTTCGGTAGTAAAAGACATGAAACAGTATGTACAACAATAAAAGAGACTTTAAGTATGTGTTTTAGAGATTCCGTCATTGTGTACTTAAAACTAATAGTCACGAAATGAATATTTTTTTATAAACACAATCTGGAATATTCTAGAAACTAGGAAAACTTCCACATAGTATAATATATTTGCATATTGTTACAATACATGCAGTAATTTACGTGTTGGAACATTTAAAGGACGCTAAAGAATAATAAATTGAGCGGAGAATGAATTTGAGAAATTCCTAGTGAATTACTAGAGAATAAATCGAGTATCGAATAATGTGAAGAATTTAGGCAAGTACTGACGCGTCAAAAATGTTGCAGTGTGTACATTACTTTACGATTTCGGTCTTGTTCGTGCAGAGTTGGATTTCGATAATAATTCTTATTCTGGCAACACGTGTGCCAATTAGAATGACTGTTTACACATTTATGTGCTATTTGGTTATCTAACACCACATTGCTTTTATATACAAGAGTATTCATTTTAGCTCTTCTTATTTATATAAAAGCCGGTGTGATTTAATCGCTGTCATGCTTGATTCTATATCATGTGACATGTGTTATTTTTATTTTTGTGCTTACATTCTTACTTCATTGAGTTAAAGTAACTTTAATTTTAAATCAATATGCCTTTTCTTCGCAATTTTTGATCGTACGCTGTTACTCTAAAGCTTACCTATGTTTACACAAACGGTTAGATGAATAAAGTACTCAAATATTCAATAATATTTTTCGCGATAAAATGTTTTCTTTTCTTTAAATATCATCAATTACGAATACGGGCTGCGTGTTTATTTTTTCCTTGTGAGTTATTTTCGAGTTTATCTTTACGATGGAGATACAACACAGATAAATATTATTACATGTGTACACGTATTGAATAAGAGTATAATAGTTATACTAAACTAGGTACATATAATAACATTATGATGGGAACTCAGAAGTTTCCAAAACCTGCGTGCGCTTATGAAGAGAATTATGAATGTAGGAGAATTTCATCATGTCTCTCAGGACATTTGGCATTAAGTATTCTCTGCATTAGCAAAACATCTAAATATAATATCACCAAGTCTATATCAGGCATGATAAATAAAATAATTTGTATTTTATAGTTACTTTGAAGTATGTCTTAACACGAAATTTGACAAATCTTACTGTGGGCCTTTTCAACTAGTAAAAATATGTTCCTTTCATAGGAAGATGGAATAAAAATCTATAACTAGTCGTGTTTGGTCTATTCCAGGGCAGGTAAATACACTGACGTGTGCTATAATTGTATTGAACATAAAAATTAACATAATTATTACTGAGTTAAGACGTTGCCTTTTAAAATAGTCGACAAAATTTTGCAACTTTCTGTTTATTTTTCACTCGTAAGCTTTAAGTGTTTGGTTCCTTTATTATCGGTAGAAGATTTGCCACTATTAATTTCTTTTGATTACGGCATAGGTGTAGGTAGCTTATTAGAAATAATTAAAGTTGCCGAAGTCTAAGGCCCCTTCTAAAAAGTACCATAATCTAAGACTTTTCATGTTCGCATAAAACTAACCTTAATGACTATTAAAACTGTCTTATACGATACCAACGTTTACAGACAATGTTGTCTTTAAGAACCGTTAAATTAGATTACTTTGCTTCTATAAAATTAATGGTAGCATGTAATTAAAGCATGTTTACATTTAGTTTTTAAGACTGCTATAAAATATACACTCTTATTAACATTACAATGTAACCATTCAAGTCAACATAATAGTATCCGTATAGATGAAACGGTTAGTGATACTTAAGAGCGCTTATATGTTCATTATTCGATAGCCTTATCGAAAGTCAATAGCTGATAGCTTATATCATTGCTAATGACTAGTTCTGAAACATTATGCCGGCAGTACGTCAATCTCATTCTGTTATTTCCCATATACACAGTTGTAAAGATGAATATGTACACGGCATACATCGACCGCAGCGTCTGGTAAGATCGCTGATATACCAGTGTTGAAGCAGCAATGTAATGCGTTGTGTAATGCGTGACAAATAATTCAAATTTTATCAATAGTACATATTTGAACTCATTGGAAATATCTGTATTATGATAGAGAGTCAACATGGGGATTTGCACAAGATTAATTCGAAAACCATCTATGAAAGTAGTTGGTCGTGATGCAAGTTCCTTGTTGTCGTTGTCCAATTTGATTTCCATTGCTATCGAACAATTCATATGCAAAATTTCTCAATACATGCGGTACTAAAATTGGCACGTGTTATTGCTTAATGCTGAAAACATATGCCAAACGTGATAACCGTAGTATATTGTATGCACAATAGAAACGTTATTTGGCACGGGAAAGCTTCAATACCGCCGGCTGCTGACGGTCAAATCACACGCTGATATTGGATTTTGTTTCAAAACATAATATGTTTCAAATCATACACAAATATATAAAGCTTTCAAGTCTTACGAAATGCAAATTGTAAATATACAAAGCAGTGGCATGATATTCTGCAACTTCTCGTACATTTCATAATGAGTTATTTGAAAGCAAGTAAGAAAAAAAAACTCATTAACTCTTTTATTCTTCCAATGGTTGACATGGGTCTCCTCTCAGATGAGGGGGTTAAGGTTATGCTGGCCAAGTGCAAGTTGGCAGACTTTACTCGCTTTCGATTATAGTTTTTTGGCGAACTAAGGTGTGCAGGATTCCTCACGATTGTTGGGGTTTTAAAAAAGTAATGTTAAGACAATTATAATTTATTACAGGAAACATAACCTTTACCTTCTTACCTTCTTAATTTGAATGTCTGTTGTTAACGTGTTAGAAATATCTCAATTTTATGTAGGATGTAATTAGGGAAAATTCGGAAACCAATTTCGATCAATTTCATTCAATCTGACCCGAAAACCTATTGTGGAACTTTCGGAAGTTTTACAGAGACCTCAATGGATTCGTTGAGGTCCTCATTCGAACTTTAACCCTAGTTTCATTTTTGCTCTATTGATTAACTTCGGTATATTCAGTAGAATTTTGATTAAATCTCTTAGTGCTTTGGGCAAAATCCGTAAAACCGAATTCGAGTACAAAATTAGCAAAGTGTAGATACTTATAGTAACATAGAGTACATCTATGTGGTTTAGGGGGAATTCCTTTTTGATGATAAAACGGGAAAATCTCTTTTGTTACAATAACATTTGAATTTGATATGGGTCTGTTTTACATGGACAGGTAAAGGGAGAATTGTTGTTAAGCCGCGTCACTCTCTCGAGCTCATATAGTTACAAAAAATAACCTAATAAGGTTTCCCTTTTACACATTACTACGGGTCCAATTCCACTGCTTTACGAACCGTATCTACTTATATGAAGTTCTTGGAAGTTACGCACGTGTCCATCCGTAATTGGTTCCACGAAAAGATATCTATATCATTTTTTACGTCTATTAACTTACTTTATTACTTTGATATCTCCTTAATATTTATTATTACAAAATAAAGTTTGTCGTGCGTTCTCTTTCGGTACAAAGGTGCTTCTAAATCATTTTTTCAAAATGTCCTAATAAAGTTTCCACTTTCCTATTCGTGATACTTTGCTATGCCTTTGCACACATTTTTCTATATATATATATTTTAATTTCCCTTGATTGTTTCCTTGTTATTGTCCTCATAGTATTTCCATGTCCTTATATTATTTCCGTTTTCTTGAATTTTTCACGGTAAAAGACAAGTTTGTTTGCAACGAAATAATATTATATTGAACTTTATTCTTAAAATGCTTCTTCTCATTCTTTATTATGAAAATGCTTTATATTATAACATATTTTTTCTCCATCCTTTTATTGTTCTACTGTTGGACGCGGGTTTGCCAAGCTGGCCAAGAACGGGTTTACAGACATCACACACACACACACACTTTAGAGAACATTTTTTTTGGGAATGCTAAGATGCGCAGGCTTATCACGATTTTACCTTCAGCGTTATAGTAACTTATATGCTAGCTTAAAACGTATATTTTGTAAACAGGTGCTCGCCAGGATTCGAACCTAGGCCTCCGGAGTGAGATATTGAATTTCTTATATAGTCCTACATATATCATCATCCGAAAATAACTAACTAAAATAAGATTGATTGTATAACAGTCTGTACAAAAAATAAGATAAATTTACTGCTTTTATCTTTCGGATTTCTTTCGGATTTCATTCGACCTCACTTTCGCAGTTCAGGGCCTTAAAGGGCTCAACATTTTTGGAAGGCTCCATTTGTAAATTGACGAACAAAATAATATAGTGAAATATTTAAATTTCCTCGGCGAGAATTTTCCGCGGACATGGACAAGATTCGTTTTCGGGGTATATTTATTCGCACATATGCCATGAATTTTCAAAGTTATTTGAGTATACAATAATATGTAAACTGTAAGTATATGTATAAAAAAAAAAATGTTTTTCCTCCCAGCTTTTATATAATCATGGAGTTTTATTATTTAGGAGCAAACACAGATTGCTCCTGGCATATTATTATATGTAAGTAGACCGATCTCTTATTTGAATTGCTTTCGCATCTCCGCGTCACTTATTTCACCTTACTTCAAAAGATTTATAACAGAGCATATCTGTATTTCGCATTAAAGAAAGTATTATAAACAAAGGCCAGGATACATCTTCTTAGTTCTTAAGAATTATAATGAATACATGAGGGATTTAATACATAGCTTGGTGTTGTAATACAACTTATAATGACCCATATAATAGAACCATACTATGGTTACTATATGGGTCATAGTGAGAATTAATATTAAATAGTCAGCAAGGTCCTCTGTGCTTCGTCGTCCGCATATACATATGTATTTATACTGTGGAGAGCAACAATGCATATTATATTAAAACTAAAGGCACCATACAGACGTCGGTTGGATTATATGAATAAATAAATTAATTTTCTGATAAAGATCTAGCAGTCACGATATATAAAATCTTAGTATAGAGCTGTAAGCGTGGTATTTTTTGTGTGTATTTATTTTATAGCTATAATTATAGAGATAGGGCTTTGTAGAGTATTCAAACATGCAAATGATTAAAATTGTGTTTATTTCATAGCACGAGTTCATTAACGAACGTGCCGTCTGAAATGCTCAAGGGCTCAAAATATGAAGCTAAATCCGATCTCATAATACTCGCAAATATATTTATCCGTTTATAGGTTTCGTTTTTTATTTTAACACAGAAAATACAGATAATTATGATCATTTCGTTAACTGAGAAAATATGTTTTTTGTAGCTGCAAATCATATAATTGTTTCTGAATAATATTAGACAACTCTGGTAAATTATGGTTTTTACTTATTGCATTTCAAAAAGAGATGTATTCTGATCCGAGTTATTAGTGTAAGATTGATATCTACATATGTATATTTGTACCGGACATAAGAATTCATTATATATTATGTACATTATATATACTACTCATGATTCATGAACATAATTTATGAAACAAACTTTTTTATAATCATAATTATTATCATTATGATTATCAAACTTACCGTTCATCGATCCACTTTTGTACACGGGTTTCCTTTTAAGAAAGAGAACGATTAAGGCCATTATTTACAATATCGCTACTTAATAATGTATATAAGAGCAACCCAGTTAAAATATGTAAACATCTATATACTACAAAACTACCTACATTTACGTCAGACAATAAAGACGTTTCCTAAACGATCACTTATATCTTAGGAGTTCGCAATGGACGATGTGTCTGGACTAGAAGCGGAATAATGAACGATTTGCATGCAAACTAACGCTAAATCTGGGTCGACCACTCTACACTGTTATCGTGCCCATTTGTACCATATGACCACCGGGTCAACGATGTGATACTGCGAAATAATTACCAACTGATATGGGAAGCTAAATAAAGTCGTGTAAAACGGAATTGTTAGATTCTTATGAAACAAACCGAGCGAAATTGAACTTTAAGTCTATAATATTTAAGTTTAAAGTATTGATTTTATATAATCAATCGTGAGAATTATGGTTGAATGCCACAGTTTTATAAATTAAGTTCTTTTGGTCATGAAACAGCCTGGAAATTCAAGAAGTTCATAAAAAAATACGGTGTAGTGTTAATATATGTATGTTCTTAATAGTTTCCTAAACTTCCTTACAGTTGGTTTATTTGAATATACATTAACTTTGTATTATAAACAATTTATGTGAAAGAATGTAATATAAATTACGTAAATATCTACTATTAAGTATTTTTACTATTATAAAAGATTTGAACGCTGTCTTTTTGGAGGAGTAATTCTCACTGGAGCTATCTGAAAATGAGGGATAATTAAAATGAAGGATTGATTTGTTTTGCAGATTTCATTTAATCTTAGATATTATAAAATAATTACTTTCATAGTTTATAACTTAATGTGTTGTTGGTCAATACAATCAATATGAACTATAATAAACAACCGAATATATTATGGTTTACTGAAAAAAGTAAATTCATTTTCTAATAATCCTCAGTCAAAGAGAAAAATCCGAATAAATATATTGCTTTACCATAACGCCACTCTTCCGTTATTCCAATATTGAAAATATATCTTACGAGGTATGCCGCAACATTTGGCCTTCTGCTGGTGATCTATAGACGAAAGATGGTGACTAGATGAGATAAGTGGAGTGAAACGGAGATTATTATACTTGACTGTCTCGTTGGTGTAGTGCTTGCAGGCGCTGCTGCTGAGCGAGATGTCCGGGGTGCAATTCCCTGGTAGGCCATAGTATTATTAGGTTTTTAAATATGAACTTCCCAGTAGTGGCTCGGAGTCTGGATTCGTGCCCAGTGTAATGAAATAGGCTAGCCCGCTATTTCACTGTGAGACGTAAGTACTATATAACTTAACGGAGGACACATGTGAGAGTACCAGAGGAGTGCCTCTGCCTTCTCCTTCAGGGAAATGCAAGCGTGATATCATGTACTGTATTTGGGATAGAAATTATATTACTACGTAACGTACGTACGTACTCGTACGTTAAATGTACATAATGCTTAAGGCTAAAATTCAGTATTCATTATGCCATATTTTAACCGAAATATGTCGATAACACAGTCTATTTGGTACAATTTTCACAAAGCCGATGTATCGCACAGTTTTCCGCCTTTGATTTCCGGTCGGATATATGTACACTGAATGATGAATTTATTTATCGGTCTTGCTCTTGAAATTTGTGTACTGAGCCTATACCTGTATCCATAACAACTACGACAGAGTAAACTACATATTAAGTAAAATACGTACAGTTGTCATTTGTATCATTACTCTTTACTATTCTTACTCAAATTACACGAGTGACCAACAAGCGATGGGGAAAAGGAGGAGAGGTCGCCCTTCCACCATGATCTTGCGACCTGAAGGAGATAACGGAAAGGTGCTTGATTCGAAAGTCCCAGAATTGGAAGCAGTGGCGCTGATTAGTAGTAGGTTTAGCAGTAGACATCCAAAGGCTGATGATCTCGATGGTGTATTAACTCTTTATTATTGAGTATGGTTGTAATGACAATTAAAATATAAATGAAATTAACAAAATGAGCGGAATATATTAATATAAATATAAAAATTAGCGTGTAAAAACTTTGATTCAGGTTTTGTTCACTTATGTTTTTGACATATCATTGGACAAGCTCTTCTACCCTTGTCACGAGTAATCTTTTACCGTGCTAGGCAGATTTTGTAGGTACTATTCTTTAGACTTTGGACCCTTTTTACGTTTCGACATCGAGACTTCAAGTTAATCAAGTAGGTATCTCACTCCCATATTTGAAATATTGCAGCGTTTATACTCGTATACTAAATTTGCTACAAATAATAATAATGGCTCGTACAGCCTTATCCCTCGCTTGTCGATATCGTGGGTGTACTGGACAAACATGTAAAGATATGACGACATTTTAGCTCTCAAATAAATGTCTAAATTAATCATTAGGTCCGAGACTCCAATCGTGAACACACTCATTCTATTTTGCAAAATGATATTTTAGTAATTAGTTAATAGTATAACGCTCCTTTATATATCCAGAATATAAGTGGTAACCATGGGAGTCGACTATACCCTTCTCTCTACGCCGTCGGGAAAACAGTCGTGTGATGTTATGTAGAATCATCATCGTCAGCCTCTTGATGTCCACTGCTGGATATAGGCCTCCCCTAATCGGCGCCACTCCATCCGGTCCTGGGCCTTCCGAATTCTTAAATATTCCTTAATTAAAAACAAACCCCGGCCCCCCCAGTGCCATAATATTGTTATCGTATACTCGTTTAATATGTATCTCATGTCCATACAGTTCTACCGAAGTCCAATGAAATAAACCGAGGAAATGAATAAACGTCCGAAATGTGCTTATATCATTGTTGGAAAGAACGTATTTTTAAAATTATATTTATCTTTGAGAGAAATATATCCAAAGCACTACATTTCTTTAAAAAGTTATTTAGCGTCCAAGATAATGTTTCTAGTCTGTGGTCTGACCTGTCACTGGTGTTGGATTAACTATAATTGTGATATGGTGCAGAATGTTCATTTAAGGTGAATAATTAAAATAGAGATTTAAAATGAAACTGAAAAAACCGAAAGCAGATACTGAGGTCAGTATATAGAGAGAAAACAAAAATTTGTCGCGGCGCGCTGCTTAAAGATTTAGATTGTGTACAGTGTCATATACGTTAATGTTTACAGGACCCGCCGCCGGTGGTACCTCCGCCGGAGATCATCGAAGCCGACCTGTACAAGCGATCGTACTTCGGTCCAGATGTACCAACGTTGGAACTTGAATGCTGGGAGGAGGAACTATCTGAAGTCCAACTTCAGGCGTATAAGAACGCCGACGATGAGTACAAAAGCATTCAGAATAAGCTGGATGAGATGGTAAAGAACACCGGCGGTGAAATTGTGTATAATGGTGATCAGTTCACTGCTTATCAGTTGCTTGGAAAGTAAGATATGATTATATTCTTCTAATTATATATGGATAAAAGTTTAAAAATTGAATTTAGAGATTGCGGTACCAAAAAATTGAAACTGTTTTAACTTTAAGTGTCTCTTTTTTTTATTGGAGCGAAGTTCCTTACGGCAAACTTGGAGGAGATAGGGACTTAGCTGCGCGACCGAACTAAAAAAAATGTAATATTAAAACCGTAAGAAAAGGACCGTAAGAAAAAAGCCATAAGAAAAGTATAGAGCGTAAGTGCTATAGTCGTATACACAAGCGAATAGTGTATAATACCTTTCTCTTTTTCCCTCTTTCTTTCCGTTCTCTCATCCCTTCTCTTTCTATTACCCCTCCACCCTGCCAATGCATAGTATATACTCATGAATTCATGTACAAGCATGTGGTGAATACTCACAATATAGATTCATTTTACTCCTGAGTAGCCACGTTTATTTTCGTATAATTTTCAAATCGTCAAAACAATAATAAATATGGTAAATAGTAACAATGGCAAGTGAACAAGTGACTTGAATGAAATTTACAGTGATAAAGTGGAAAATTATTTAGTGCAATAGAATTAAATACGTAAGTATTAATTTATAAATATAAAATATTGTACATTGGTTAATATTGTGTATACAACTCATATGTGTACATAGTAAAATTTCTGTAATGTTTCCTAGGTTATCGTTCTTGCTGTTTTGAGGGGCATTCGGAAAAATTGAGACAGAGAAACTATGAAACTTCATAGAGATTATA
>DWFV01001391.1:0-11328 GCA_018246775.1 Parelbella machaon machaon
ATAAATATAAACAGAAAAAAAAATTGGGATTCCACAAGGCTCAATTTTAATCCAATTTTTGGTAATTTTCTTTGTTAACATCATCAACATACTTTGCAAATTCAACATTCATTCTGTCATTCTCAACATACTTTGCAAATTTATGCGGAAACGAATGCCATAGACCTTGTCTCATTTATATTAGATAAGGCATTAAATTATGTAGCATCTAAACACATACACGTAAAGACCGTAATGGTTTGAATGCCCATAAGGTCAACACGTATTAATGATTTTATGTAATTTCCGAAGACTCAGACAATCCATTAAATAAAAACATTTATTCTGATGCTTAGTAATAATTACTTGGATGTAAAAACTTAAAATCATTATGTCGTAAATGAAGACCTTGTGTTTGAATGGATTGTACTGTGAGAAAAACTTAATGCATTTTACTACGAACCTAACCAATGCGTTTTCAGTATTACATCAATACCTTCCATTGTGTTTGTATAAAATATTCGAGTCTCACAAAGATATATTAAAGTATTCCATATACATTTTTCCAAAAATACCTTAACACTTTCGATATTCTGAAACTCAAAATCCTTCTAATGGAACTCTAAAATGTTACTTGTGGACCTTTAAAATATAATACATACATCCATCTAAAGTGCTCGCAAAAAACATCGTCTGGCGAATTTACGTCCTCTTGACTTTTATCCCATTTATTTAAATTAATATAAGATAAAATTAAAATTATATCAATATAATAGGTATAGTCTTTCAATTTGTAATAAATAATGTAAATATTTTTATGATCAATCTCATAGGTCATAAAAGGTACTGCATTCTTTTGTTTAAGCCCACGTGTAATTAGAGTAGAGCGTAAATAACCTTCAAACAAATTTAACGGGGCCAAATCGTTAACCAGTTCATTTTTTATTGCATTCTCTTCTCTTAGTTTTTCGACCATTATTGACCGGTACATTAACACAATATCCTGCGCGATTCTTATTTAAACATGGAGTTTGTGACTCTTCGTTCGACCCCTACTTCTTTTTCAGCGCTATATTATATTATCCTTATTACGGCTTTTCTCAACTATTTGGTTTTTGAAGCTATAGGGAATCTTACAAAAGCAAATTTGCCCTTGCACTTAAAAAAGTATAGCATAATCAGTAAATATAGTAATAATAATGTAACAGGTGTCCGTCTCAACTACTCAGCTATTTGCAACCGTCTGTGGTGGCAATTTCGTACCTTTCCGTACGTAAAAACCGAAGAGAATTGTGTATGGAAGACAGCACTGACTTTTGTGGATTCCATCTCTGAGATTTGGGGTCCATTGTTGCACGGAAGAACATTAGTCATACTGTCGAAGGAGACAACGCGAGATCCGCAGAAGTTAGTGCGTGTGTTGGCAGAGTATCAGGTTTGTAGACAACTTTCTGGATATACGAAATGGACTTTATTGTTATATAAATTGTTTATGCATACAGATGTCAAAACAAAGCTTGTGGTCGCACCGACTGTGCGGCAATAACATACAATATAATTCTAATGATTTAAAGGTACAATCTGATTCGAAATTGATATAAATTGGCAGCTTCCAAATGAATACTAGCTTCGTAGTATTCTCATAGTTTCAATAAATCAAATTGATAAGGATTCGACATTCATTGTAATACGAGTATAAGGTATTTGAACTGTTGTGCACAACTTCGGAGATATAGTTTAATTTTCAATGTTTCCTTTCATCATGTCTTTTAATCATTATTTTATCTAGCTATTATTTATAAATATCTGAAAATGTACGTAGACGGTGATTAGTCGCGTATCGTTATTTTGAAATAGTACATTTTCACAGGTCCAACGTTTAGTCCTGGTGCCGACACTTCTTCGATCTATCCTCATGTATCTGTCGCTGAATCCATCAGAGAGGCCTCTGCAGACGCTCAAGCTCTGGGTTTGCTCTGGAGAAACTCTCAGCAAGGATCTTGCAGCGCAGTTCTTAAGATACTTCGGGGATCAAGATGGATGTAAACTAGCCAATTTTTATGGCAGCACGGAGGTCATGGGTGACGTCACCTACTACGTTTTGGAAAAGATGTCCCAATTGGACATATTCCCCACGATTCCTATTGGTAATTATTTTCTCTTTCTTAAGAATAATTCCAAAACTTAATTAGGTATCAGTATCCGTTATTCAAAAGTTTTTGCCGTATTCAGTTACGTGTTCAATTCTAGTAATAATGATCTCAATAAAAAAATATTACAATCCGAATCTTTAGATTATGACCGCCTATAGTCGTTAATGAAGTACGTAAATAATTAAGGTCTTAAGAGCGATACCGTTCTCATATTCGATAATAATAAATTCAGGCTAATTTGTTACGCAGGTGTCGATATAGTCATTACATGTAATATTAATATATAATACCAGTTTATAATTCAGAATGCTTTTTCTGACTACTTAATGTCTTTTATTTCTTATTCCATATTTATGTTGCTATACTAGTAACGTATATATTTAAGGATTCGATTTCGGCATTATTAAAACAATTATTAATATAATCACCATTGTCATTATTTCCATCAACAACTAAGTTATCGATTACCGTTTGTTTCGGGGTACTACTCAGAATGACAAGGGTTAATGCTACAGTTGATCTGAAGTACCTAAGTCCATATTTTGGTTATTTGATATACATGTAAATACAGCTAATTATTATAGGTGCACCTATCGACAACTGCGCAATATATCTCCTGGACGAAGAAATGAATCCGTCTAGGGAGTGTGAGCCAGGGGAGGTGTGGGTGGCGGGGGCTAACCTAGCTGTTGGATACGTCGGGGGACAGGCGCCTGAGAAGTTCTCTGACAATCCCCATGCGTCACATCCAGGCAAGAATTAACAGTTATAACTTAGCTAGATCAGATGGTTGAGGAAATTTTAAGAAATATACTGTTGTTTGTATCACTGTTTCTGAAATAGATTGTGCTTTTATTTTTAGATTTAGGCCGACTGTACCGCACAGGTGACTTCGGCATCTTACAGAAAGGAATAATTCTTTACGCTGGACGGACCGACTCACAAATTAAAATTAGAGGCCACAGGGTCGATCTTTTAGAGGTCGAGAGGGCTGTGAATGCCGTTCAGGGAGTTGATAAAGGTACAAATTTATTTTTAATGTAATGTAAATATCATAAATGGAATGTAACAAACTTTATCTAGTCACAAAATATACGATACATTTTATAATATTGTGCTATCAGGTGTGGTACTCTGCTATGGTCTGGAGCGCGGCAACGCAGAGATTCTGGCATTCGTCACAGTGAAGCCGGAAGCGAGATTATCCGGTCATCATATTGAAGCTGCTTTGAAAAATTCTCTCACTCACTATATGATACCGCAGGTATTGTTAATAAGAATAATCGATCGGACATTTTTTATGTTCATGTATACATATTTGCTCTTGAGGTACTTTCTGCACATAAGAATTAATATCGCTTGGGTAATTACGTGTCATTTCTTCGTATCATTGTTAGCGCTTACCGACCTTCATAAGGTGCTGACCTGACCTTCGCCAGGCGCGACCTCGGCGACCAGATTTGATTGAGCCGAACATAGCGTTACACAACAAGGCTACATTACAATAATGAATGTGTTTAATGTATTGTCGTGGAGTAACCTAAATCTGTCCATTTTGGGACGATATAGCAAAAAATCTTTACATTTACTAGTATAGATAATTACGGTTTGGATTAACAGAAGTTCATTGAGTGTAAGATCTTCAGTGAACTCATTATTCTTTGCATATACTATCATCATCATCATCAGCCTACTTCCGTCCACTGCTGGACATAGGCCTCTCCAATGGCACGCCACTGAGCTCGATCTTCAACTCTTCGCATCCAACCATCATCATTATATTAATGATGATGGTAATTATCGCTTCTGTAACCTATATCCATTGAACAAAATACTAGGCCAAATAGTTTTTAAAGTTCTTTTATATATTTCTTTCCGTCTAAAAGTAAATAGTCTTAACTTTTCCCACGGAAAGTATCAGAAAATACTTAAATAGGTACGAGTTGGTTCTATTCGAACTCTCTTAATGGAAGTAGAGTAACAAACACGTCTAAATAATAGAGTAAAGTCGCGGAATGTAGTTTGCAGTCGCTTCTTAGGGGGAGTATGGTCAAAGTTAGTACATTCAGGTTTACCCAGTCGTATTTAACCGTGTAAATATTCAGAGCGCATGACAAAGTAACCAACGGAGAGTAATTAACGGAGCCATTACGTATCAGGTTCCTAAGTAGTTTCCGGAGAGTGAAACTGTGTTATTTTAATTTACAAAAGCAATTTCGTGGTTTTTTAACGTTACCTCTACTTATAGTAAATTAATGCAAACTATCTCATACGTGCGTCCATAATATACTCTTTTTTAAATCGTCTCTAACTTAATAACCTCTGACTTTAAAAACTCATGTTTTCTAGTTTAAGTGTATCTTGCTATAGCTGTACAAATTTTAAATTTTGTGTTTCACTGAAGTCAACGACTCTAATCACATGTAAGTGAACGCACCATACTGATATAGCATCGTGACGTGGCAATATTGCAATTACCATAGATAATCGCAATTACGAGTTTTTTTGTATCCGTATGACGTAAGTATTCATATAATTAAAATGTCTTCGCCTCAAGGGTGCTGGAGCACCCTCCACGTGCAGTGCTTTCGTTCGATTGTAGAAGTCACGTCCCCACTCTCGAGCGCCGATAAAGCGAGATCCTTTAAAGTCAGGTGAGCGCGGATTTCACCTCGTTTTACATTTTTAACTAAAGCGAAATCATGCTAATTGAATAAGTAAAACGTATGACTATTACTTGTAATGTGTATTTGGTAATATTTCAAACAATTAAGGTCAATGATTCCATCAACAAAATGGTTTTTAAATAAATTTTATAAAATACTAGAGTATTTTTGTATCTCCATCCACGATCCCTTTATCCATTATCTCGGATGAATAGGGATAAACGGGCGAAATTGATTATTATTTTTAATATGGCGGCTTAAAATGAAAGCTTCACTCAACGCGGTTATTTAATCAATGTCACTCTGTATTAAATTTCCACATGAGTGGGAGACCATTTAGATATTTGTTAATATATATGTATGTATATTGTTTGACAATATATTTAATAAGAGTGTTCAAATTGTCTCTAACACAGTGTGTTTGTTGAAAGCGAGAGGAATAAAATTTTATTGGGGATCTATACCACAGATCACATGTGTGATTTACATAAATGTCTCAATACAACATTATTAGTCACTAGTTCTAGAGCTTAAGAAAATTGTATCATCACGATATATTTAAGTATCTGAATACTAGTAAGGAGAGTAGAAAAGCCCTTCAGCTCTGTAACCAGAAGTATTTCATATTAAATTCTCCTGCCTACCCCGCGTGGTGCCGGCGTGACGTTACCTGACGATGTAATAATAACAATAAAAAAGTTTACAATTTGGTTTTTACATAATACATTTTTCTATTATAGTCTGCTGAGATTATTTGTATGTGGTTTTAAAATTCGCCACTTGAATATATTATTAAGTGTAAATTAAAGAATATTCTGTAGTTGCCCGTAATATTACGTGTATTGAAATACAATTCAACAAAACGACACGCGTTATCACCATCTAACATCATCACGAATTATCATCATCTACTTAATTAATTATCAACTGGTATGATCTCTGACAAAGAAACCGATAATGAATATTTAATCCACAGGCAACTTCAAGACATTTGTAGGTAAAGAGTGTGTAGATAAATATTTGTAATGTTTTATCTTTATGCAATCTACCTGTCTGGGGGAAATTAAAGAACGTTTTTCGCCGCAAAAACAATCATACAAAAATACAGAGAATTATGAAAATACAGAGAACGGTGAAATTTGTAATTCCTTCGCACCGCTCAAATGATCTTAACTGGAATTACCGTTGCGTTCTCCATGTAAAATGTATTATTTGACCTACTTCCAGGCAAATACGTATAAAAATATTGAAGTTTAATTAATTAAAATATATTCGTAAATTTTAATTTCATAAATTTCAACATACTTTCTGTGTTGACGATACAAAAAAATCTTATGACAGCCGAATTTGACAATGTTCATTATTTGAATTGATACCAAATATATAAAATAGACTGTCATACTGGCAGTACCAGCGCGATATATTGCGAGGGCAACTGTCAAAAATGTGACCATGCTCTTAATTAAAGTTCATGTATGTTACTCACATGAAAACACTAGAGAAATTTCATTTACGTGTCCTGCAGCGCCGGTAGTGGGCGTAATAGTTTGACGTGTTACTCATATCCGAAATGCTGTATGTAATTGAACAATCCGCGCGTAAACTTTAAAACATTGGCTTCACAATGACACCACATTTTGCAATTTGTACTTAAATTCACTAAACATTGAAATACGTACAGAACAAACAAAAAGTCGTGATAGTTAAGATTATTCTATTTTTAAATGTCAAAAAGCAGATCTATAACTGGAAAATGGAGTATCAAATGATGGACAAACCATGTTCTTACTCTACAATACGTCACATTTGACTATACAAGCTCTATTGAGCTGACGTGAAGATCTATTAGGAATATTAATAACCAAAACATATGAATGTACAAATGTACTGACAAATGAAACATATTACATGGCATGAAAAATTAAAAACTCTTCGACAACTACCATATAGGGACATTAGACTTTCATCCTATCAGTATATGCCATAATATAAAAAATATGTAATCTTTTAATTAAAACCACATATTTAAAATCCATTCCAGTAACTCGGAAAGCATTCTACTTACATAAAAAGCAGTTCGTGTTACAGGCTCTCGGCGTAATTAAATGACTCGCCTTTTCGGCGTTTTCATGGAAAAAGTTCGTGAATATCCGATATCGGGATCTCTATGTACATAATTACGCGAATTTTGATTTCCACAAAAACAAACATCTACAAAAGAGATTTACTTCAATATCTTCAATCTTTAGGCGAAAATGTGATAAATGGACCTGTCAAATTATGATAGTCTATTTATAAATTTATTATAAATAATAACATTATGATATCCTTTAAACATATAAGGATCACTTCCCACAACTATCCTTTCTCGACACGATAATGTCCCAAAGCGACTACTTTCCATAGGTCAACTTTGATATACCCGAAATGTCAACTCGGGGTAAATAGTACTGTCAATTAATTTATTCATGAATTAATATATACATACATACATACATATGTACGTATTTATTGAGTCATGTATTATCATTATCGGTTTTTAGCCTGCCTTGAAATACAAATATTGCTTGTAGATGTGTTTGGTAGAATTGCACAAATTCAATAGAATTATCTAATATGACTACCTCTTTGGACGAGTTGTTGCAAGAGAGAATAGTCTAGAAATTACAATTTCGCAAAGACACAGGGTACAAACTATTAAACATATTTAAGTTAAATGTATTTAAATTATATCATAGCAGTGTATACATGCTTTTGATGTTAGAAAGAACAGAGGTTTAATGGTGACGAAATAATGACATAACGACATAATGCTGACGACAATTTAAAATTGTTGTGATCGTTTTTCAAGTTACATTTCTTGTTTGCTAAGTTGCTAAGGACTCACGATCTGCCTCTCGTGACTGCCAACTGCAGCACCCGAGTTTTCATAATTTGCATACAATAATAGGACCTCTTACTCGACATGCTATTTTTACGTCATGTTATTTTTATAAACGTCAGGTTATTTTTGTAAACCTAGTTTTTCTACTGCATTTCTGCATTTTAATACAACATTTCTCTAGTATAATAATAAAATTTTATTTAGTATAATCATCATCATCCTCCGAGCGTTTATCGCGGTAACGTCGTCACACTGGTGTGTGAGGACCCAGGGTCCGCTTTCCGGTTCCGTCTAGTTAGTATAATAATAGAAATTAATAGAAATCTAATGTAAAATCTCCTTATATTACAAGATTATTGCAAGTGTCTCATTGGTCGAGTAGTTGCAAGTGCGACTGCCAATCGAGAGATCCTAGCTTCGATCCCCGGGTCAGGAAAAGTTGGGTTTGTCTAACTTGAAATTCGCAGCAGTAGCTCAGTCTGGGTTTGTACCCTGAATGTGGCCATAGAGTCACCCACTATTTCATGGTGAGATTTAAACGTAGCTGGTGAAACGTGGGGGTGTACTACACTCCTCCACCCGTCCCTTTAGAGAGATGCAGGCGTGATGTTACATATTTTATATTATCATAATGCAGAATTTTCATTATGAAGAACATTTGCAAAATTTAAATTCATTATGTCTTCGTATACAGAATTAACATTTCTAGAAGCGAGTAGTTACCTCTATTTAAATTTAAAATTTTCATGTCGGTTAGTATACGATTTACAAATACATTCCGACGTTATTTTTACTTTGCAAATTCTTGTTACATTTTAATTTTAATTATGCATAACTTTAATTACTAACTAAACCATGTTTACCTGCCATTTCGAGAATGACAATTATTCCATCAATAATAATTGTGGTATCAAATTTTAGGTCGAAAATAGTAAATTCCAAAAATATACCTATCATTGCATAGTTAGTATCGATTTCGTTATACCGGGAGGACCAATTATTAGATACCGTCCATGACGGCCGACCCTCGCAATATGTGTGCCAAGGTCGCCAATAGCAGTTCACCAAATAACAACTGAAGATATTTCGTGAATTTATTACAAATATTCTTCCTCGTTGGTTCGATGGGTCGGTCCTTTGAAATGGAGACAACAAGGTTAAATCAGGTTCCCTTTTGTCACCCTTTCAATGTGGATATAAAGACATCTATGTATATAGTTCGACCATTTGTCAAACAATTTGTCATTACATCCAAACAAAAATTTAACTGTGATTTTATCTCAGTGACATTTTGGAATTGATTTGTTAAGAATTTAACCTATACGTTGCCTTTTATAATAAAGCCTTTTACATATGTAAAACCAGACGTATATTGTATATCTATAGACGATATCTGCTTAGTATCCGCCCCAGCCACTAAAACTATCTAATTAGAAATAACCCTTCAGGTCTACCGGAGATTACTCACAGATTCTATTCATATTGCTACCCTCGTAGACATTCGCCTTGAGAAGTATGTCTGAATGCCTCGTACATACATAAGTATATTAGTATCTCTTTTCATAACCGATAGGATCGCTATTTGAAATCCTTTTGGAGCGGTTAAACGTAAATTAATTTATTTAATGATATCTCTATTTAATGCCATCAAATAGGGGGTAACACCCTTATTAGATTGGTATAAAAAAATAACATTACGCCAATAATCCTCGAAGGATTAGGCAGAGGAGTGCAGTGCACTCCCATGTTTCGCTAGTTACGTTTACGTCCCATGGAATAGGTGGTAAACCTATTGCCACACACCGGGCACAGACCCAATCTGAATCACTACCAGAAATTCTAAATTGGAAAATCTAATAGCATCTGATACGGGTTTTGAAAACGGGACCTCTCGATCGGCAGTCGCGCTTGCAATTTGATCACCGAGGCAGTCATAGATTGGTATACTATTTTGTAATACCCTTAGAATAAAACCTGAAAGATTTATTACTATTTGTCAGGATTGAACTTTAATGCCTTTCGAAGGCTTTGTTTGGAAACAAAGGAGAGTATGCGATATTGATTAATTATTGGATGGCTAGCGCTAATTTTGCAGAATATTAAATGGATTGAAATAACCATTTTTCATTATACTCTTATCAATTCTATGGTCTATGTCATGTCCATGGTGGTCTATGGTGGTCTATGGAGGTCTGTGGCCTTAACCGTTCTCATTCTGAAAAGAGAACCAAGGATAACAATGAAAGACAAATGATGATGATGATAATCTTAACGATTTTACGATTACCAATAATAATAGAATATTAGTTAAAATATTGAAGGTATTTTTAAAAGGTTTTGTATTAAATTTTAAATCACAAATTAAAATTTCATATTAAGTAAGGTATAATTATAGTGTGAAAATTATGCAAGTCTAATTTATATTTATATGTGTCTAAATATGTATGTCTATTTATAGTCAATAATACATATATTTCTCTCAGGTAACACACTCTGTGTTTTACATGTTCAAATAAAATGTAAAAAATATGTATAGTAAGAATTGTAGGTATGTCTGCATAAAAATAATGAATTCTTAAGTGGGGTATATTGCTTTGTTAACCAAGAAGCCTGTCGAAAATATATCGGTAATGAGTGCCTGGAGTTGAATCATTTGTGTGAAATATTGGAGAGAACAAGAAAATCGATGGGAGTTGAAGGCAAATGAGGGGGCCGCCATATAAAATTGAAAATACTGGAACGAATGGTAATAGCATATATTTTTATTTGATAATCATTAACTTTTTAATTTTGAATAAATATGTAACCCATTGATGTAATTGTTTTTTTTATATTTCAAATCTTACGACTATTCTTAACCGTGCACGTAGATAAATATATTTTTATCTAACCTGCAAAGAAATAGATAAACATGTGTTTACAGGTTTCCAATACATATACATACATGTCTGTGTGTGTGTGTTAGATAAAATATGTTAAAAAAACATTTATAATAGAAATTTCTATTATTTAAGTTAAAATGTTATTTAGTTCCAATCATTCACCGAACCAGCGTCTCCAAATCTTATTATCATTTTGATTGACATAGCTGGCAACACTAACATAAGCATTATTTAGCAACATCATTAATGTAGAAATTCAAAAGCGAAAGCCTTTCACATTAACCTCTAAAAATAGTTCCTAACAACTAACCTCTTTTTTCGTCCTTAACCTCTAAAAATAGTTCTAAACAATTACCTGCACGTTTCTAATGACGAGATTGCATGACCGGTTGTCATTTTGAATAAATATAAGAACAAAAGTACCTTGAGAAACGATACAATTTTACGTGAACCTATTTTCTCACGAACCACTTCCTAAGGCACTTAAATAGTTTGAATAGTTCGTTCAGCAAAACAGTTCGATTGTAATTGGTTAATTGTTTTATAATAGTTTCGTAATTGACCAAAGTTGTAAACTAGTTAAAGGAAGGCTCAGGGGGCCGGATGGCAATCAATTTGCGGAAATCAAATTTCTCTGTCGTTCCATTATCTCGACAATATAGATCGTTCTAAAATTAAAACCCCAATATCGTGAAATCGCTGTAACCGTTTAGTCAAAAAGCATTGAATAATAATATTCGACCCATTTGTCATTCCACTGTTGG
>DWFV01001392.1:0-11326 GCA_018246775.1 Parelbella machaon machaon
GAAACAATACTGACAATATTTTTTTTGCAAAATGAGTACTGCGAGGGTATAAACGATTTATTCCTGTATAAATACGTATAATTTAATATGCATGTCTACAGTTATGTCTAGCGACGGACCACCGAAGGTTGATTAATGAATAAAGTATAATCCAGTAAAACATAAAAAATGTGAATCGTGGGAGTGTATTACATTCCTCTGGCTGCCATTCCAGGGATTACAGGCGTGATGTTACATATTTTTTACCAAGGTAGAACATTCTATATGAAAAACATTAAGAATTAGAGCTGTAAAGTATTAATACAAATAAATATTGTTCCGTTAAGCCAATACCTAACTCATTTGTACCATTATAAGGCAAAAGTCGACGTAAAGACGACATAACATTATTCTGAAGTCACTCGCTGAGGAAAAATCTAAAATCTAAAAAAAATACTATAATTTAAAAGCTTTCCATAAAATGGGAAATTCCATGGCCTATTAGAGCGCTTAAATACGAGTAAATCATTCATTCATTCACTCGCTCTTCAAACACAATTAATATATAACGTACTCAGCTCTACTAAAACGCTGTCATTACTTATGCACTGTTCAGAAACATATTGCATAAAAAGTGTTAGACAAAAATCACTCCAATCTCATGTCAGAGATAAGCGTACTAGTATCTAAAGGTGACGCGAAGACGAGATGGGGAGATCAGCCGATGGCTATGTGGTGTCGCAGTGTCAGAGATCGCTCGATCGGTGAAACGCAGACACTTTCTCCAAGGCCACGTCGGCGCCGGCGCCTCCCACCATACCAGTAATCATGTTACCAACAAACACGGATACTGTTATATCATGAACCATATTGCGGTAGGCCTCAATTTCCACTTTCATTTCTAATTCGTTTTGTGTTAAAATACTTGTCGCTAACTCTAACATATATCGTACCCCACTCGCATCATTTGATTGACCTCGCAACAATACTGAACTTTATAAGGCTTGTTCATGTCGTTTATATGAATTTCTTTTTTAATTAATGCAATGTGTAGTTACCAGTGGTTATCATAACACGTCGACTATCTTCAAACTGTAGTGGTTAATTAAAGTAAAATCCACGTGCAATTGCTTTAAATAAGTACATAACATAAAACCTGGTAAAAATGTAAATATGGTAGGGTATTATTATATTATCATATAGTCACGCCAGGTACCTCACAGGGTTAGCAAAGAGTACGGGGTGTTAAACATTTAAATGTTAAGTGTTTTTTGTAAAACACAAACGTATGATATAATTCCGATTTCAAATAAATCGTATTTGTATTCAGATTTGCTAATTCTGTTCGTAACATAGCTGATAAGTGCGGTCGTCACGCTTTCACCGAAGGTCGATGGCTTGGTCCGCCTCAGCTTTGGACCTAACGAGCCATAGAAAAACGCTTCCACGTCAAAATAAGAAATCACCACGTAAGGCTTGTAAACCATTTTACGATACCTACCTACGAATAGCTAGTATCATTATGTACTGCAATCAATAAACATCTCTACATGTGATGGTTAAGATTACAAATTATCTAAACACACCAGAAATTTTTGGTAAGTTTATTAATATGAAGGACTCTTAGGTACTATGCGTACGTACCTTAGTACATACATAGAGTATCGACTCGTGTGCAAAAATATAAGTAGATAATACGTGTAGGATTTTAATTTTTCCTCGTTTCTATACCCACTTTATACATATCTACAATTATTATCTATGCAATTAAGGAAATTGTGCCATCTATAATTATGTATACGGTACATATGTATATTTATACCATAATTTCATGTTGTCTTCTAAAAGTTTTAAAATAGTAATTCACAAATAACGTTTTTGTTTATAATCTATTTTATATAGATACCAAAGCTATGAAAAAATGATTTAACACTAATGAGTAGGTTAAAATAAAAGAAACAAAACAATTAACACGATAGTACTTCTATCATAAAATTTTACACAATCAAGTTCAATGCGTACAGTAATTAACTATTATTACTTTTTGATCAAAGAAAATATTAGTCTCTAACGATCTCGTCTCAAATACATTAAATTGATTAGAAAATACGAGACTAATACGAGCAATATATTCAAATTAAAATAATTCACAATACATTACCCAAACAGACCTCTGAAAGCAACCTTAGCAAAAATTTAATTTTAAAAGCGTCGACGGCAAAAATTTTAATGTGGGAAAATTCTCTCGTATTATTTGACCCGGAAAATAAAATTATGCGAAGCGGAAATCTGTATAGACACATCTACCTCAATTTCGTTTGCTTTATTTACACGACCTGTTATTTCATGTTTCAGCAAATGGAGCATAAAGCTGGCCAATCATATGTATTTCGTATGGAATGGTAACAGATTCAAATTGTTATTCATTTTCTAATTTAGTATCATTAGCTAGATGGTAACTTGAATAGTCGTTGCGAAATTGACTTTGCGGTCAAATGAATATGTACAGCATAATGTGAAATCATAAACAGCACATGAAACTCAGAATTTGGGTATAAAATTTAGATAGAATTTAATTTCTCGTTATTTATGTATGTAGAAATAAAATTTACTGAACATATGTTGTATTAATTGTCTTATTTTGCTGTACTTTTCTATATATTTTAAATTAATAGTGAATGATAGGTATGCATTCGCTTTGAAAAATAAAAAAGAACACTTCCGCACGCGGCCATTCATAACAATGGCTGGCGCCGGAACTCTTGGAATAAAGATGAAAGTGGATTTGCCTGTTATTTTTATAAACCAGACAATCATGTTTCTTTCCCTCCGACGGTATCAATATACCGCCATGCACAGTTCGTTTATCCGGATCATCATAGAATTAAAAAGTTTAGTTATTTGAAGAGATCGCCTACATTTTGAAATTAAATCGTCTCTACGAGTATAATAAGGTATGTCAGTTGTTTACAATTAAGTATACTTTCCAGAACAACAATGCAATTTAAATATGGACGAATGCAACAAAAGCGTCAACAGAATGATAATATCAGCCCAACACTAAAGTGCCCTCCCAAAATTAAAACTAAAATAATACAGATAAAGCTAAAATAATTATGAACTCGACTTTAACCGATTTTTAAAGCTGTTAACTTAAGAATACACTATAAGAGAAAATTCATTCCTTTCCTAAGCGGTTGTCACCGACTTCTCAAAACACATTTTTGAACTCGAAGAAACGTCCAAGTCAATGATCTCACAGACCTTCTTAAAAACAAATTACTCTACCAGTTCGCTCCAGATATTCCAAGCTCAAAGCAAATTTTAGCAGTTGAATCCTTTAAAGTATAGCTGCCGTTTTATTCTGGATTCAGTTGGAACCTGTATGGGTTTCGTAGTTTGAAAGGAATTCAGGTAAAAGGAAAAATCTCATGAATTCAATTTCAAATATTGAATATACTATTAGTTTTTTAAATTTTTGCGTCTTTAAGTTTATTACTAATATTATATCATGACTCCAGGTTCTTTACGGAATAGGCAAAGAACATCGAGTTTCATGTATATATTATTTAATTTCTATATGAAATCAAATCTAAGTCAATATAAGTACAAAACAAATTATGTATATTTTAAATGGTAATTGCTCTCGTTACTGTAAATCATATCAGTACTTCATGAATGCCAATTATCAGAGAAAAGTAGAACACGTGACATGGTTTAAAACGTGACAGCCAAGCCAATGAAGGTTCATACATTTCTGAAATTAGATTTATGCTAATAACGAAATTTTTATTCAACCCTAACACAAGAGAGTCTGTTAGAGAAACAGATATGGAAACATTTAACCAGGCCTAACATGATTCTATCCAAGTTTGCTTCTTTTATAATAACGCGGGGTAGGCAGAGAGCAAAATAACGCTATGTAATGTTATATAATAACAATATGTTACTTTGTCAGCCTTATCTTTAACATAATAATTATGTTTAATGGCTTTCACAAACATCTTTAACATAAAAATATTCACACTGTAAATGTCAGAAACATTCATTATCAATTCAATTCCTTCCGCAACACCCATACACCTATCTACAAATCGTATTTTTCATGTAGTATCTGTCAATTTACCCAGTTCGTAGGAACACAGCAACACTGTACAACATATTACTACGTACGTACATTATTTCATTAGGGTCTCAGTCCGTAGCTACGTTTAGGAGCCGACATGATGTGTGTCTGCCTGACCAGATTCAATTAATGCGGAATCGATTACTATCTGTCTAAGCTGCGGTTTCCATCTTCGAGGCTCCTCCTTGAACCTTGCGAGGTTTAATTTACCCACAAATATAGACTGTATGTAGATCGTTCTTTTCATTTATTCGTGAGTCCGTATTTGTTTGTTGTAAAAAAGTATGTAATCCGCCATTTCTGGCGGCGGCCATCTTGGATTTATAATGATACATAATATATAGAATTTTGTTGTATATAGAACTATATGTGTTTACCAAATTTCGTATAAATCAGTCAACAGGAAGGTGGCATAATATTAATTACTAGATTAGAGCCACATAAACAAGATCGAACTTTGTTTTCTATACAACAGATTAATGCCAATGTTATTGGCTGCAAAATTGTAATGCATACCTAATATTTTGTCCCTTTTATGTCCGTCATAATTCTGAGAAATGAAAAAAATATTGTTGTACATAGGGAGTTTTATTGAACAAGCGGCGTCCTTGCCACCGTCAACGATATCCATCCCGTAAACGCAATCCCGCTCAATCAAATTACAGCCACCCACGTCTGGATCCGGGATGATGAGTGTCCGCGTGACCAGATTCAATTACCAAGGAATTGATTACCATCCGTCTAAATTGCGTTTTGCATCTTCGCGTGGTCTCCTCGTTACATGGGAGTGGTTAGTTTTACTATGAGGAAATTATAAAAATCGTCTTTGCTATAAACCAATTTAATTATTAAGTTATTTTTGTTAGATAGTATACCTATTATAACTACAAAATGACAACCGTACAACGTAATTAAAATAAATAAAGGGGACACAATTAACGCTGGGATATTAATATTGAATCATATTTAATATGGAATATTAATGGTACCTTATGGTATTGTTTAATTCGGGTAGAGAAATAATTAATGCATAGTTAATCCTGTGCGAGCGACAACCAGCAAGCGTAAGTCCCGACACTCGCTCGGCGCCTGGGGGTTCTTGCACATGATTTATTCGGTGATTTTGCTCGTGAAAACTTTGTTTCAGGTGCTTACTTGGCCACCCAAAACTCTGGGGTTCAATAAAACTCGAGTCGTCTCCACGAAGTGAAGCCATCACCCGCAGGGCGGAGTGCATAAATAATTTAGCCGGGCAATCCGCCGCTTGTTTGCATGCGGATTATCATATTAAACGGATATCAGGGCCGACGACCGTCTGTCCGATACAAATGCAAACAATATCATGCAACATTTATGAAGGCAAACATTGGCCGCGATACTGAAAGGCCGCGACCGCTGCCACTGATGTCAAAGACAAGTCTTTAACCGGCTATCGTCATTTGCATGTATAAATATCGTTTACTGTTAGCTCGCCGTATATCTAACATTGCTTAAATTACGACTGAAAACTGCTGCGCGGAGGGTTCCGGTTTCGATTAACAGCGGGCACGTATCAGGATAATGAATTCACCTCTCTGTTATATAACTGCATGTTTGTGTTCTTGTCTTTGTGTATGTGTCACGTGTACACACGCACTCTATGAGCGACATTAGAAACCATAGTGTGGGTAATTGCTTCTTTATCGATTCAGGGGTCCCAAACCTTATAGAGGAAATTTCATTGTAATGTCCGAAAAAAATGACAGTGACTGCGACGTGACTTAATTTGATGTTAAATAGAGTATAATTACAATTAACTTGTTTCCAATTCTCAACTGAATGTCTCGCCTTATGCCTGTCGTTTATATTCTCTAGTAAGCTTTATATACGCTAGTGATGTAGTTGCTATTCAATACAATGGATTTCCCATAAAGTTCTAGAATAATCGTTCTAGAATGATCGACACAATGAACCTCTTAAACACAAAGTTGTTTACACCATCCGCCCCACCAATTCCCTATATAATCCATAACAATTTTTATTAGTTACTTTTTTGTATTAAATTTAGGCGACTTATAAATAGTTTCTTCGAGCTCTTCGTGAAATATTCACTGACAATTCTTGTTACCAAATTTTTCTTCAATAAAATGTTACGTATCTGTTCGTAACAGTGAAATAAAAATAACTTGTGATATTTTGTTAAAACGTCATATATTACAATTTACAATAGCATAGGTTATTTGTAAGAAGGATTTGTAGACTGACAGTGCAGCAGAGGGCCTCACGGAATTTAACTTTAAATGGTTTTTATTTCTTTCACGTCTCGCTATGAAGTTCGTATGAAGAAAAATGTATACGGATTACAATAGAAAGACAGCAGATATACGCGAATGAAAAATTTAATATCCGTTGAAGTAGCGACTATTCATTTGAAATAAAAACAATATTGAGTTATTTAAGCGTTACTTTTCCCCTTGTATCCATTTAATTGACTATAACTACACAAAACGCTGAAGGTTTCCCGTGAAATAGAATTGCTTTGTGAGCAAAATTTTGCCCGCATGTACAACTTTGTATACTCTGTGGGAATTCACGTCTCCAAAACTGTAACTGGCAGCCGATTTATTTGTAAAATGTGTTTCCATTTCCATTTTCCAAAATTAAACAACAATTCGCAACGGTAATTATGGACCGCCGCGAAGTAATTTGGCTTCGGCGACAACGTGACTACAAAACGACAAGACATTGTCGTCCCTACTCCCCGTCTCCTATGCTGCGACATTTCAATGTTGGCAACACCGTAAAATTGATATACATACTTATACTCAATTAACGCAACTCATCGAACGCAATACAAATGACTACAATTTTTTTTAATGCATCTTAATTTTTTTCAATTTCAATTGAAAAAAAATTAAGATGCATTAAATGCAATATTTTTTTTTCAATTGTCTTTTGTTCTGTGTACAGACTTTAGTGTGCAATAAAATATTATAATAATAATAAAATATTGTAATAATTGTATTGTATTGTATTGAAGGCATTAGCTATATCTATTGTAATATTGCACGGCAGAATGACAGATAAATAAAGGTAAATCAGCACGTTGAGAAAAAAATTAGAATAAAAAATTCCAACCAATGTTGAAGTTGTAGCAGCCTCATAGAATGAATGTAGATCATGATAAAAATGTTAAAACACTATCATTATTATTAAATGCTTGACATACATATACAGATTAAAACAGAAATATGGGTTACGGGGTTATTCACTTTTAACTAGAGATTCTGACGTTATAATTTATAAGTGAGTTTATCGTCGTATCGTGAGTATAAACTGCCTCGTTGGTTGAGTGGTTGCAAGCGCGATTACCGATCGCAAGGTCCTGGGTTCAGTACTATTGGATTTTTCTAATTTAAAATGTCTAGTAGTGAGTCGCAGTCTGGAATTGTGCCAGTGTATGGCAATAGGCTCACCACCTATTCCATGGGACTCAAACGTAGCTGGTAAAACGTGGGAGAGTACTTCACTCTTCAGCCTACCCTTTTCGGGATTACAGGCGTGATGTAACATTTGAGTATATAGTTAACCAAGTAAGTACAAATACGAAGGCTGACAATATAGATGAAAGCTACTGATCTTAAGAACCCAAAATCTATTGCAAACGATATAGATACTCTAACAGATTTTCCCTCATTGACTATTATGGCAGTTCAGAGTTCCAATTATAAACAACTTTAATAGAGTATTTTCAACCAAAGATAATTCAGCTGGAGTTAGATAGAGAGAGTCGACAAAAAAATACAAAACTGAGTAGCTTGCGGGCTCAACCGACACAGGCTCTAAGTGGCTATATATAGGCCTCTCCCTTAGTGTGAGCTTAATAAAATAATGCAAGTAAATTTAATTACATAAACCCTGTGAAATTTAATTGCTGATTACGGAGGTATTCGAACGAGCTTTCAAAATCTACGCGACACCAGTGCGCCGTGGCAATTTAATCAAGCCGAGAGTCGAAAGCCGCGGAATTAAAAGCAGTGGTAAACGATATATTTTAAACGTTTGCCTGATTAGTTTTCCCGAATTTTGAATTATTATCCCATTCTACATAAGACCATATGTTGTTTACAGTCTTATATCGCTTATTACGTACTAGAAAGTATATCGACGGTTTCGTTCTTAATTTAAAAATATCCAGAGTAATTATTCAGGCTGTCTAATTACATTTTATTTACTTAAACAATTTGAATACGATTTTCGAAGGCCGGTCGGTAACGAACACAATAAAATGTACCGCCCGTATAATTCCAAAGCCCCGTAGAAAAACAAAGCAGATAAAATCACTCCGGACCATAATACATATAATGATGTTGCTTACATAACCTCTTTCGAAAGAGATCCTTAGATAAACAATCCGACATGTAATTATTTATACAATTATTTTAAAGATTATCCGATTATATTATTTTTTAATGTTATGCGCAGTAGGGTCGAGATTTTAGCAATTCATACATATTGCAATTATTAAATTAGCAATCTTATAATCGAATTTTTTGAACTCTCCATTAACATGCAAAAACCACGTCTAAATATTAAGTACTAGGTAATTTAAAATCAGAATGTATGAATATCCCAGAAGTCCTAATGTTTTAATGTTATCTTTTTTTAACTGTATGTAGATACATAGATATTGAAATAATTGAAAGGTGCCTGCGTAGAGTTCCTGGTACGTCCCAATATATCTTAATAATAGAATTGCCTATAACAATATGGTAGGCGCTTCACAAATCCATATTTCCTTCAATTGACCGTCGTAGTATTGTTATAACTAAAATGCATGACAAGTACTCGATTAAGTGTTAGGATATTCTAAATGAAACGAATTGGGCGTTCAGTCCACTACTAGACAGAGGACTTTCCTAATGTTGTAAAATCGTTAGATGCTAAATGCACTGACATAAAAAAAATTTAAAACGCAATCCAGATATTAGGTCGATTGCACTCTATTGACGAACTGAAAGTTCGACGACGATTTACAGCGATGTAGGATGTGGGGTATATTTGAGCTAAAACGTATAATTAAGTAGCTACTCCAAGTCCAAATAAAGCGCGAGCGTTGCGCGGAACAAAGCCGGGCAAAGTTTCCCAGATTGAATTTAGCCAGACTCACTGAGGGTCGTTCGCGCCAGCGAAATTTTTGCACCTGACAGGAATTACAAGCTATATTGACTCACCATTTTTGGCCCTCTCTCTAATTTAACATATTTTTATTGTATGAATATTTTTTTCCTATACCATAACATGACGCCTGTATTACCCCGAAGGGGTAGCCAGCCAGCCAGGAGTGTAGTACACCCGCGTATCAGCGATTATGTTATAAGTTCGCTGGACAAAGATGTGAGCTTAATACTTTAAGCTGGAATAAGTCTTAAAGTATGAGAAGCATCAAGGCTTCGGTAAACTTTAGATGATTGGAAAAGAAACCTATGCACATACAAGATACGCTTTCATACAAACATATCAATTAACATGGTAATATCTTCATGCAGAAAAAGTTATTATGGTTCTTTCGTATTTTTCAGGTGAAATGTGTTCTATTTGAAAACAATTGTTAATGCGAAAATACCCATGAGAACTAACACACATTATATAAAGTCATTGATTTCAATACGTTAAGTCTGATATAGGGTATCACTACTACGTATTACAAATTTTGTGCCGATTGGAAGCCTTTACACCCTATAGCAGCGTGATGAAAAAAAACCATATTTATTCCATTTTAAAAAGCGCACATTTCATCAATGCAATCACTATTAAATTACTAAATATAACTCAAAATTTTACTTAAATAAAATCTCAATATGAACCTACGTAAAACTAAAATACACTAAGGCTTACTTTTGATGTGTAATCAAGTAGATAAAATTCCTAATGCATAATTAAAATTAGCCACAGATTAAATTTAGCCGGATACACTGTCTGGTACAACACTTGACCCGGAATTTTTGCACCTGACAGGACTTCAAACTGTATTGACTTTGCGCCGCCAACTTCCATCCGTCGAGCTGGCTTTGAATAAATCATTGCTCCTGGTTCGAGTTTCGACATCGGAAATTGTATCAGATATCTGCTATACTCGCGTTTTGTAGAAGCGTAAATCGTACCTATTGTGGAGTTTATAACTTTTTAGGAGACAATTACATAACACCACGCCTATATTCTCTCGCAGGGTAGGGCAGAGGAGTGTAGTACACAAGATTCAGCAGTTGTACAAGGCATTGTCAGTCAAGTTTAGTCAGGTTCAAGTATCAGTCAAGATCAAGTCAGTCAAGGCAAGAAGTGTTTCTTATATTTCAGCTTATCATAGCCTAATTTCAGCCACTTTCATAAACTACTTTCTTTTGCATAACTGTTTGTAAATTTGTTTTACTAACTGTATAATAATAAATAATCTTTATGTTGATAAACTTTTTACTAGAACTTAAAATATATATATAGATAAGACTCAATGAAATGTACAAAATTATAACGAAACAAATTGACTAATGAATACAATTGCGAATAACTTTATATCTAATAGCAATATTTTAAACTAGCAACATTGCGGTATACTTACCCGCTAAGTAAATTGTCTATATGTTATTAATATAATATGTTAGCAAGATATCAGGTATACGTGTAGCGAAAGACCCGGAGGCGTTCAGTTGACGATACGATTTAGCTAATTTATTTCCGTGTACTCAGAGAGGCAAAAAGTTTCCCTCGTTAAGTAAAGAGACAACTGCAGTAAATCACGGTCCGACTCAACTCGTATCTGCGACATGATTACTATCTCCAAATTACGGCAAGGGTAGCAGCACTCCCAAATTATAGGCAGTCATTACATCTGTCTTTATTTACCGACTTATCTTTATACCGTTTTGACCGAGATTCGTTTAATTAGCAGCGCTCAGTACCGCTTGGAAACTCAAAAATTTTCATTTAGGGATTCCTGTTGTTAGTCATATTTAATTTAATTTTAGTTTGTTATATTTCACAGTTATGTTAATAAGAAATTCCGATGGGGAGGTAAACTTTTTAATGATATTAAATATACGATATTTTTTCAATATTCATATTCAAAATCTCTCAATATTTTCCTAAAAAAAAATAAAATAATAATCGATCCATTTGTCATTTCACTGTTGGAATATGGGTCTCCTCTCATATTGAGAGGGTTAAGGCCATAGTCTGCCATGCTGG
>DWFV01001393.1:0-11324 GCA_018246775.1 Parelbella machaon machaon
TCTTGAATGTCGAAAATATATCAATTATTTATTCATAGAAGTGAAAGTATTTTAAGGGTAACAAGATTACTAATAAAGATTCATATTTTTGACAATATCATGCTACTAGTCTCCCATAAATAAAATTCTAGTAGTTGAGACAATAATGTTGCCAAAAAGAATAATTACGACAATAATAAAAAAAACCTTACAATATAGTTAGACATTGTAGACGTGATTTTGATATGAAAGTATTACAAGTAGGTACGATGATGTACGAGTGACAATAAAGCTTTAGATCTGACTTTACAGTTGCGAAATAGCCTAAGTAGTGACGCGATTTATGTACGTCGCGTGCGTATCTACTTACTAAATGTTTATTTATATATTTACCAAATGAAAAGTTTTAGATATTATGAAATAATTGTCTATGTATTAGATTTACTGTATCTATAACTGATACGGTAACTACAAATATGCCTCTGATGTAGTTTAGTTGATTAAAAAAGGGCATGGAATATGTAATACATAATGCTAAAAAGATAATTAATTGAATTTGAACATTGGGCCTTCAGCACTTGCGGGAATGAGCCAACAATAAGAAATTAATCGTGAACGGTTCTTACATAAGCACCGATGGTGAACATATTTGCAGTAGCAAAGTGAGCTACCTACCTTTTTTATCTATGTATTACATATTCCAGGAAAATCAGTCCCTTGTATTAATATAGATGTAATAGACACGCACAAAATATTCTCTTATACGGTCACATATTATTCATTCGCGGACACTATACTTACGAATAGTATATTAAACTTATTATCTGTGAAGTATAATTATATCGATGTTAAATGTTGTATATTACATGTTGCTTTATCTTCTTGTAGGTTTTTACGTAAGCAAGCCCTTAAATGTACCTACCTTATTTAAATATTCTCTATAAAAATAAAAACGAAAATAACACTGTCGCTATTGTATTATTATTTCATAATATTGTTAACCTTACGGTTTCTTTTGTAAATTTATCTTCCTCCACCTGTACAACAAATGTAAAATTGTAATTCATTTGAAAAATATACACAAACGTCAATAACCAATATTTACATATTATCTATGATATGGGTACCTACTACAAGCTTTTATAGCCTGTCATTCTTCATTGTAATAATTTTGACAGTTGTAAAATGGAGGCAATTTTGACAAATTAACGCTTATATTTTATATCTATTAATTGAGGTAATTACATATTATTTCTGTAAATAGTCATAAGTGGAAAATACATTTGAGTTTTAGATTTTGGGACAAAATAAGAGATAAATACTTTTTGTACAACTATACCTATTACTGACAATGATCACTTGTTGGCTATCTGACATATCTGTGTTTGAAGTGTTTTTGATAATTCGATTGCTATTCCATTTATATAGATATTTTGATGTTAGTTTCTATGTCGGCAGCCGGGGGCGGTGTGGATGTCGCTTAATAGTTTTCATTGTGTAGTTTAATTTGTTCCTCAAGCTTAAGAATAAAAATTACAATACACATATGAGTTTCATTTATCGTCACGTGTTCCACCCTATGCGCAGCTAAGTTTACATGAATAAATTATAAAAATACTAGCAGTATGGCAGATTAGTCTTATATCGTTGGCGTCTTGAGAGGAGACTGGTGTACAACAGTAACGGTGGATGACGAGGAACACTAGAGACATGCACCAAGTAAGAGCCTAACCGGGCTACTCTTTCTCTTGTCAAAATAAAAAAGATCGTAGCACACTTCAATCATTTCGCATTTCAATCGGATGCGTTTCAGATCAATACTTACTCGTCGTATCTCCAATCGTAGCCTAGCTTAGCTAGAACTACAATAGTAAAATCCTTCTATATTTTTTGTAATGCCAGAAAGGGCTTTTCCGACATTTAAGTAATTTCAGACTAAAGAAAAACTTTTCCACCTGTAAAAAACAAAGCAGAATAGAAAAGAGAAATAAAACCAACAGTAAGTCTCATATACATTTTACTAATGGATACAATATAGTTACATAATCAACAATAAGTATAAATAACCAGGCGCCAACCACTAACTAACTATAATTGTGGTTAGCACCCCGTAACTCGACACTTTAACATTTAAAGGGGCGAGGCAAACGGATTTTGACTACAGCGAGACAACTGAATAAATCAAGTAATGTCATGTGACGCGTTTCCTACAAACTGGTATTGTCACCGCACATTGGTTCTTAATACATTGAAATAAGGGTTACATATTCATCATAGCATTAATAAAAACCTAAACACTAATAATACGTTGAATCGGCTTAGTTTTTCCTTAATTTTCCTTACGAACGTCAGTGATAGTGATCTTGTTATTTATATGACGTATCATTTTGTATAGTAAACCATACACACAAGATAATATTCTATTATTACATTACGATACAAGATAATCTAATATTATGAACGTTTTCGTAGTTAAAGCTAACAATATTTATGTACCTCGACCCAAACGTTTTTAAATCGTAAACAACTCGGGTTTAAAGAGTTTAAGCTCACCAAAATACAGATGCGGAAACGAGGACGCACCAGAGACCATCTCAGCTATTTGAATTAAAATTTTGAAGTAGAAAAAATACAGATAAACGATCAAACGCCATCAAATAATGTACCCTGCTGCGTGCTCGGAATTTAAAAAAGAAAGTATCCCAATGTCAAAACAAAAAATAAATAAAAATTTCAATACCACCACGCCCAAATAGGAATGTGATCTAAGATCACTAATTCACGCCTTGCAATAAATGATATCCAAGTTTGTAGCAGGATGAGCTTAAATAGAATTAGTACCTACATTGAAATTCTACTATCCATACGTTGATATTTTTTGGGTGGAGCTTACTAATTATGTTAGAGATATATGTGTGTGTCCATATATATAATTACACACACACGCATACATACATACATACACACACACACATATGTAGGCGACAAATCGGCGACATGTAACATATAATAATAATGTTTTTCTAATATCTACGTGTACTCATCAAAACTGTTGACACGCCGTGACACGCGCACGTCACGTTCGCGACCGACCGCCGCCGACATGCGACCCAAAGTGCTGAGATATCATACCAATAAATGTCCTGAGACTGTACCGTTCTGCTTTTATCACAACATGTTACGGTCCATTTTGTTCTATCGCCAGTCAACAGAATAGATTAAAATTAACAGCAAATACACACATTCTAGTTCAGTCTTGAGTATTTTCTCTAAATTGACTAATTGGTCGGCCCCTCGTTCCGTTGGTGACGAACGCAATATACGCTAATTTATTCAGCTACTGTTTCATCATACTACAATAGTTGTAATGAAAATCGATCCAAACGACGCGCGCCAAAGAATCTAACCTACAAACAAATCTATAGACAAAATGGCATACTTTTAACTGTCAGTGACAAATGTGACACACTTCTGGACCCTATCTATAAAAAGGGATTATTTTGTGTTCGTTTTGTGACAGATTAAAATATGCAATATCCGTCAGCGAATTCAATCCGAATAAAATAAACACTAAATGTCAATTTGGACCGATAAATGGAACACTATATGCGAAAACCTACATTTCAGCTAAAATGAATCTATTGACTTTCAAAGCTGCCTGCAATAATGCTAGCTAGAAAAAGTTCAAAAATTTATCGAAAAACTATTGCCTTCGCAAAAAATACTATTATTTTTTAATCACAATATTTACTACTTCGATAAAAGCCGTCTGGATTGTTACTCCTTTTATAATATGTTTTGAGAAAAAATGCTAATTTAGAAGAATATAAAGACACTGTTATATTGAGCTAAGTACGCTATGGAAGGTCCTATTTAGATTTTAGACGGAACAGGGCCCCGAAGTCAAGTATTACAGTCGACAAGTTGGATACACACCCTAAATTGTATACTTTGATACGGAGTATTAAACAGACTGAGTATTATATTGACTGCCTCGTTGGTAGAGTGTTTGCAAATGCGACTGATGATCAAGAAGTCCTGGGTTCAAATACCGGGTCGGGTACCATTGAATTTTTCTAATTTAGAAATAATAATAATAATAATAATTTCATAATTTAGAAATTTTTAGATTTCTCAGTGCCCGGGTGTATGGCAATAAGCTCACCACCTATTTCATGGGACGTAAACGTAACAGGTGAAATGTGGGAGTGTACTACACACATCTGACTACCCCTTCGACGATTACAGCCGTGATGTTACGTTTAGTATTATACAGACATCATCAGTTTTCTATTATTTCTTCACAAAAAAACCAACCACGTAGTGCGACGTCATCGTAAGACTTTTTTAAAATATTGAGTGCTTCAGTAACCAAAACTATCAATGCTCCGTACCAAAACATACAAACCCATAAAAAGTTACGGTACAAGACAAACATATCTAGAAATACTTTTAATTAAAGTTGATTAAAAACTAAAGCCTCGAGACTGTTTCAATCATTGTACACGCTAAATTATTTATAATTTTTAATTAATACTAATCATTCATATTGAGCCGGGTTCACGCTTATATAAATTTAGTGTATCGTGTGTCGCATGAGTCTTATCTTCTTAACGTGCTAACACTTCTTAATTCACATGTATCTGTAAATGCTTTATCGATTCGTCGATTTGCGGAGTTTGCATGCGATATATTTGAGACAGAATCAGCAGTTATGTACTTAGAATACAAATTAGCAATACACCAAAATGATATAACACTGAACGCGGCTGTGAAGATCTGTAATTACACTTGTACGGTTACAGGCAATACCTATCCTATAAAAAATTTGAAATTTTCCATAACAATTTAGCAGAACACTAAACATATATATATAATTATCGAGTTTTACATATACATCTACATTAGCCCCTTTTGGATTCAAAATAATTGGCCGTATACAACCGCTATGAATTCTACGAGTGAAACTAAGTACAGACATATGATCATTAACATGTTCACGTGTAAATAAAGGTATCATTACATGTCTACATCTATAAACACTGACAACATAATGTACAATATGTTATATATAGTAACGTTGGTTATTAAGGATCGATGGTCATCAGAAAAGTCCAAAAGGAACGAATGAAAAATAAATTTAAACAACGTATGACGGTAATAAGTGAATGTTATATATTTAATTTAAATATAACATTTTGCATAGATGTGTTTGATTAAAAAAAAAATGTGTCTTTATTTTGCATTAATCTAACAGTATTGAATACATTATTAATGGCTGGCAATATAAAATGGGATTGTTCCAAATCGATCCTTAACACAACGTTACAAGAGCCATTTTGCATCGGGCAGATCCTATAGAATATGAACACTATCATCAACAAACGAATATAAGAAATATGATCGTAATGATAATAATATGAAAAATTCAATTTATATTTTTAACACATCAATTTTTTTTTTTAATAAACATCATATAGAATAATAATTCACTTAAATTTAATGATATGACGCAAGCGCAAAGTTATTATGCTACAATTCTCATCAAAAATTATTACATTTATTTAAAACTTTTCATTATAGCCTCTATTATAATTGTATGAAATAGGAGCCGCCATTTTCGTATTACTCACCAAAATACAAACGTGTAAGTGCACTTTTAAAAACAATTGACTGAACATACAATAATAGTACATCACTACGATAACAATTACGTGTTTTTAAAACGTAACTGCTTCCGGGGACCGCTCAAAGTTGTTCAATGAATGATAGCAACAGCAATGAACGATTTTAGTGAACTGTAAGTTTGTACTATATGATGAATGAAACATTGAAATTGAAAATGGTAAATACTGTCGACCTTGAACGAACCTAGAACTATGGTAGCGACAGCGGCGTCGATTGTGCAGAGACTATACTGCGCAGTAAACTAAACCGTTATGTCAAACCGTTTCAAAATTACGAAATGTCTTTTTGTTAAATTATAATCAATACATATGAATACAATTGAAATATTTCCATAATTATTTTTTTAAAACATGCTCGATTATTTTGTTTCGATGGACACTTCACATATTATAACTAGATACATAATTGACCATTATAATTGATTTTTTATAAAATTGACTTATGACTCTATGCAAAATTCACAACAGCACAGGTTTTGTTTAATTTACTTGCTAGCTTCGTTTAAATCTTAGTGGCTACTGGAGTAAGAATGATTTAAAACACTAATATTTCAAAAATATACATTTAACTAATTTGTTTAAAACCGCAGTAAAAGTATTATTTATGGAAATATAACTAATAATATTTAAAAACTATTTTCACGTATATCTTGATATATAAATTGATTATGGAAATCAGGCAGTTTTCTGTTATTGAAAGCAATTTATAAATGAGTTAGAATTTAAAAGATACCCAAAAAAATATCTATAGAGCTGCAAACGTCAGATGGCGCTGTGCGCTTATTCCAAAACCAGATAACGACATGACGGCTCCCATTAAACATTTCCACAAAAATACTAAAATCTCAGTAAATCTATGAATTCTTCGTAAACTAGATATACAAGAAACACTATTAATACTTTAAAATCATTGCTATGTACGTTTGTATGGTGTTCGTAAGCGAGCGATGTCCATAGCAAGGTTTTGTTGCAATATAATCCAAGTGTAAAGAAAAACATCACTGCATTACCATTAAATGTATTCCAAAAACGTGCAAGAATAAAAATTATGCCCCACGCAAGGGTTAGGAATACATTGACTGTATCAGAGTCCCGAGATGTTCAGTAGAAAATTACACCCAATGGGGTGTAATTTTCAATGGTGGTAATGACAATCACCATATGAGAAGAGCACAAATAAAATGCTTTGGTTATTTCGATCGGAGAGTATGTTATACAGACACAAATGAAGTGCTAAGGAAACTAATAATAACGGTGCTCGTGATTCAACATGGTGTATTTGCGTACCGTTTTTTAGGGTATAGATGCGATGAAATCTTGCAGTTATATACACTGCACACAGAACAAAAGCCGCGTTGTCTTTACATCTTTACCGAATGTCTATAACATTTGTTTATATTAATTTAATGTCGAAAATGAGAGCTTATTCACTCACGTTTTTTGAAATTGTACAATAAAATTTATCACGTTTCTATAATGAGAATGTTATAAATTTTATTGACATTCCTCATTTAATGCCACAATCATAATTTAAATGACCTTCGTTTGAAAATGTTGTCCTAACTAATTATATTTTTAACAATAGAAAATTCAATGTTTACTAAACACTAACGACCAAAACTAAGACCAAAATTTTCCAATTCTCACGTAATATTCTTTTCAGCAAATGTTTCATAGCTAAGTAGGTACGTGAGAATTAGAAAATGATGACTTTAATATCTATGTCGATAATTAGGAAAAACTTTTACGTCAGAACTGAAATACGATTACGAAATACAATACTCAACATTTGCATACGTACTTTATTAAAATTAAATTTATTAGTAAAATTTAAATAATATTTATTAAAAATAAAACCAAGTGAAAATAAAATTAAGTCAAATAAAATAATTATGAAGCATTTGACGTAGAAAACAAAGGACAAACCTATAAAATAAGAACAAATTGAATAATTGTTAAAAATACCGTATGATTAAATTATAGATAAAAAAGAAAAAAAAATGAGTCCAAACTTTTAAATGCACGTTATTCTTTCAAAACTAAAAAAGCTAAGTATTTATCACTAAAATTATACCGATAAACTAAACAATGTTAAATGTCAACATGCAACATTTGGAATAAGAATCCAGTCTCAATTAAAATAATACTGAGTATGGTAAATACACTTAAACATATAATAAAATGTCTGTCTTCCCGTACGACTTCCTTATAATCCTTACTCAACACTAAAAATATATTATTATAAAAGATGTGAGATTCAAGAAGAAATATCTAACAATAAGTGAAAGGAAGACAAATCCACCGCTAATTTCAACTCTATTACAACGGGCGTAACGACGACGGCACACGAGGTGCTGCAAACTATTTTGTGACACGTGTGCCGCCACAATATGATCGTAAATAGATCTACGGAAGAAATAACAGGGGATTTCTTAATAATAATATTAATAGCCTAAGTCTTAATATTCGCTGTTTCGTTTTTCTAATGTATCTCATAGGCCGGAAGGTTCTAGAAATAACATCTTTTTACATAAACCGTTATTTAGAATCTCTAGATTTTTTAAATTCACACAAACACACAAGCGATAGCCTAGTAGCACGCTCGATACAAGTAAATCTTAAACAATAATTTAGAATATATTTCACATCGTTATAACATGCTTATTACCTAAGTTCAAAAAAACTTAAATTCGCATCTTTTACATACATCTAGAGATTGCAAATAGACGAGAAAGGTAAAAGAATAATCGTGTAATATATATTAAATAAAGACAATAATAACATTTGAGGTCGTAATGGAGTTTTTTCCTATCAAATTAGAATTTTCAAAAAAATTTCCATCATTAAAAATAATCCTAAATTATATACGGGTCACACAGTACCCTGTCGTTCAATTAAAAATATTCGATTCAAGTTCAATTAGAGATGTACATACATTCGACGTCCGTTGCAAATTTCGTCAGTTGGTTTGAAATCGTAAATAATGCTTGTAGCAAGGAAACGTGATCACACATAATAAATTCAATCCTTATGTCTTTACATTTCTAATTTAAATTGTACTTTTCTAAAAAAATTTAAAATATACTACAGTTTATGTAAAATAATTTTTCCCCACTTTTATTTTCAACACATTTAAGACAACAGTACAACCTATATGACTCTAATGTTACTATTAGGATTCAAGTATTTTACATGACTGTGTTCCCTCTAGAGGGATATTTTTCATCAGTTTGTTTCCATATACGTTTCATAGAACAGGGGATGAGAGGTATTTTAACTATGAACAAAAATATACCCACGTATGAATAATTTAGAGATTGAAATTGACCATATAGCAAAATAAATACAATATATGCTAAGAAAATTTTTGATCAATTAATATCAAATAAAACTTCACACTAAAAACGTTTGCTGAAATTTCTTCAGACTCGAATGTCAATTCGAGTAACGTCTGTGTTTACTGGAGTCTCGACTTAAATTTAGCGACAAAGTCATCCAGAGATTTTATACTGTGCCTCAGCTTTAGTTGGCGTGGTGTATGGAGGCGAGGAAGGCGGGGTCCACGGAGGCCACCTTGGCCGTGAGGAAGGCGTGCATGCAGAACAGCAGGCTCTGCAAGATCTGACACTCTAGCTCCTGGAAATTTACATTAGATTTAAAGTTTTTTTCTACAGTACTTGTAGTTTCGTTTTCATTAAAAAAATGTACTTCATACAAAGAGATTGACAAAAAGCTTGCTAAAATCACATTTCCATTGTTGTCTCATACTCATTCACAGCTGTGTTCCAGCTAAATAAGTCAAAGAATCATAATATAAGTATCAATATCGTAGTCGTTATGATTAAAATTTTCATTACTCCATTAAAATGCGCATTTAGTATTCAATATTGTATGTTAATTCACCTTAGTTTCGATAACTTTAGTCTCCGTGTCTTGAAAATGTAATTTTAACTTTGATTTGCCGTCGTCGCTGGAGCCGCGAAGTTGAGAAAATCTGTAATAACAAAGCCGATTACATAACATGTGCTCTTATATCATGTAATAATTATATAATAAAATTTATGACCGTAGATTGCAATGAGTGGGCAAAATTAAGCAAAGCAATGCGAGGCTGACTCGCGAACTGGTGACCATTAGATCTTAATGTTTAGGACGTTAGGTTGTAGATCCCAGGTGTTCGAGAACGTCCAATAAATTTTGCAGAAGATGTTTATAGGTTTTCATTCTATTTTGTTTAAAATCACTAAATATAACTTTATTGAATAAGTGTGAGAAAGTTTTTGTGGGCTCCCACAGTATAAGAACAAATTTTTCAATCGTTAAATTTAGGAGTATATTTTGGATTTCCTGGAGGCGGCGGGAGAATACTTATTCAGGAGTAGAACGTAACAAAGATTGCAGCCAAATTGGCCGGCGTCGGAAGTTACGTTAATAAGCAAGTATTTATTTTAAAAAGGCAAATAGAAAAGGGCGAGCGGTACCGGTAGGCCCACACGGGCGGCGCGCCGGCGGCGCCCTCGCTGAGCGCGAAGCCGGCCGCCCAGTCCAGCGTGAGCCCGGCCGCGCGCCCCAAGTGCACCACCGTGAACGTCTTCTTCTGCGCACGCATTTATTTAAATTAATTACCATTGATCAACATAGTACCAATCATAATCGGGAGTGGTCCTTCGTCGCCATAGAATTTAAATTAACTTTACGCCCCCATCGACAGGTGTTATCTATTTAATGAAAAGTGTTCCACGATGAGAAATGTACATGTATGGAGAGCGACGTATACCCCGAGGCGCACGACGGAGTTGACGATGTTGGCGGTCCAGGCGGCCTCCACGCGCAGCAGCTCCTGCCGCGTCTCGGCGCTGAAGTAGCGCGGCCCGCCCCCCGCGCCCCCCGCGCCCGCCGCGCCGCCCGCCGCGCCGCCCGGCCCCGCGCCGCTGCTCTGCACCAGGAAGCAGTGCTGCCGCCAGTCCACCGTCTCGCTCTCCTTCACCGTGCGGAACATCGTCTGGTACACCTTCAGCGTCTCCGGACACTTCGCCAGCTCCGACAAGTTCATCTGCGACACGCATCACACCTTCAAATGCAGAATTGTCTATAATATCACTGATCCCCATGAAGGCAATGTCTATTTTGGAGAAGAAATTGACGCGTGAACAGTAATTAATTATGCGTATCGATGAAGGTGTAAATAAGATGGAGTACAGACTTTTCTACCATATAAAACGTTTTCAATTCCAAAACTCGAAAGAATATTGAACACCACCGACTATAATTAATCGAACCGGTGCATAATATAGCGAGTGATAAGAAAAAAGTAATGTATACGGACCGGCGGCACGTCAAAGAGCATGACGTCGGTGCCCTTAAGCACCAGGAACTTGGGGCGGTAGGTCTGCCAGGGCTGCGCGGCCGATACCACACCTTCGTGCACCCACCCCATATACTCAATTCGCTCCCCGCCCGCCAGGTGTCGATTCAACAGCTTCATCTGAAATTAATCTCTTCCATTAAGGTAAAGGACACATGAAGGTATTAAAATCTACATTGATTTGAATGGGTATAACATTGATTTGATATCATCATTATCATCAGCCTACTTCCATCCACTGCTGGACATAGGCCTCTCCAATGGCACGCCACTGAGCTCGATCTTCAGCTCTT
>DWFV01001394.1:0-11324 GCA_018246775.1 Parelbella machaon machaon
AGTCTGGATGTGTGCCCCGTGTGTGGGCAATAGGCTCACCACCTATTTCCTGGGGGACGTAAATACATATAATTGTGAAATGTGGGATCATACTGTACGCCTCTCCCTACCCCTTCGGGGATTACAGGCGTGAACACACGTAAGTTTTTTCTTTAAGAAAAATCGAGTCTAAAACGGTCTTACTATATTTGACTGTCTTACGATATCGCTTTATAGAAAAACAAGATATCCCAATAAAACTATTATCTAAAATCAAGTGAATCCCGTCATCATTGGTGTAAAACCCATCCTTGAGTTTAATTTAGATGTACATACGTACGTAAGACGTACGCTTTATGAAGAGACGGCAAAAATCAAGGGCGCCACAGTCGCAGATTTTGACATTCGCGCGTCTTTTGTGCAGCTGTCATTGTATATTGATAAATCATACTTTTTTTGCAGATTGTTTGACATTACGTCACAGATAATAGAAATTTTATTTTTATCTGCAGATACTGAACAGTATCAAACACAAAACATGAATCATTTTAATTGCCTGATAAAGTATCATGTACTTAAAACAAATGCAAAACCATATTTTAAGTGTTTTCTAGTTAATAAATTAGTCAGTCATATTTGCGAATTTATCTTTTCTCTTGACTGTCTTAAAATATTTTAGTGGTTTTTTTTTATAACGATATAACAAAAAGTTAGATATTTTTGTATACCTGTTTATTTATTCATTCTAAAGTAGGATTTAAACTATGGGGTATACCTGATGCTTGATAACTTTCTCTCCTGGTCAACTGTGGGTTATGGAGAGAACATTTGGTAAGTGTCTATACGTTACAGATATTAAACTTTTACACGAATATATTTTTATTTCGATATTGAGGCCTTACGATTTGGGACGCATCAAATTATTTATCGTCCGGGTCAATAACCATTTACGCAGCGATATTATAAGACAAAATATGCTATTATCGGTACATTTGTGTATACTTAAAACAGAATTAGCTAGCAGAAACATTTTTTAGTTTCATTAATGTAATTACTGTTAAAGAAACGGTTGCAGAGCGTTTGCGTAACCTAAATGTAACATGTCCGATATATATCCTATGTAAATAAACATTACATGTTCAATAGATATCACATGTACAATAAATATGTCATGTACAATAACCATCATCTGTACAATAAACTATAGTTACCCGCTGAGCACCAAAGCCACGGCGTCGTTGAGCACGCTCTCCCCGAATATCATTGCATACAGATTGACGTCCACCTGGAAGTAACACATAACTTTATATCTCTTAAATAATCTTATAAAATACTGTAATCGAACATGCATATATACTGAATTATAATAAAAATGCAATTAAAATGTATCAGTGTATTGAGCATTCTAGAAAATGTTTTCACTAAAGTCTGAAATATGTATTTCTGTTTTTTAATATGAAGGGAATTGCAAAGGAGTAGGCTACTGTCACAAAGGACCGCTGCCGCCCGTAGTCATGATGGTGGCAACTCGTGGTTATGGTGAAAAAATATTACACCAAGGATCTGGGCGTCGCTCGTGTAAAGGATTCGAGTAATTCCAGCGAGGATCTATTCTTTGGTCTAGACGTTTATTCTAGTGTCTCATTCGTTGGTCTAGACTAGAGTCTTCAGCTCCCTCGCAATTAATCAGCCATGCCAAATCTCATACTCTTCGTTTTACGCATTTAACAAAAAAAAGGGGTTACAAAGATTTCTGTTGGCAATAGACTCACCACCTGAAAAATGGGAGTGTATGTACTATACTCCTCTGCCTACCCTTTCGGGGATTACAGATTACAGGCTTGATGTTACATTTTTGTTTATTAATACATACATTAAACTGTATTCTTTATTAACAGTATTATAACACGAGCAATTATTGTTTGTTGATATCGTAAGTCCAACCTCATTAGTTCACATATCGAACAATTGAAACTATGGCAAGAGGAAAAGTTGACGCAACCGCAAATTGGCTATACGCGTGATATTGTTACCTCTGCAATTTAATTACATATATAGTTTTAACAACATCTTTATTGCGCACCTTTATAAATAGCAGTAAACTGTATAAATGATATTCTTGTATCTATACATAATATAAAACAAAAGTCGCTTCCCGTAATACATTATTCCGTCTGTACGTTTAGATTTTTTTAAATACACAACGGAATTGAAAGCGATATTCATCAGCAGATAAAGCGATTCATGAGCAAGGCTTACATGTATAATATATGCATATTATAGCAGAGAAAAGAAGAGAGTTTCAAAGATGAATTTGATGTAGAAAACACATTTTTGCGCGTTTACATTGCGAAATTGGCTAAACCTTACGAGCCAGATCAAAATAATGTACTACGGAATTGTATATCTTAAAAACATCTATAGAAAAGCTGGCAAAGAAGATGGCATTTATCTATCTTTTAAAGATAACATATACGCATTTTAACCTTTAAAAAAATTGTCACATACAATGAGGTAATTGGTTAGGTAAATACATTGATAATTACCTAAATAGACGTCTATACGTATATACGTAGTATATAGAGGCATATACGTAAAATGCAAAAGAAAAAAAATGATTTCTTTTGCATTTTACACGGCAAAGTTATAGGGAATGCATAGAATATTCCAGAAATATTTTTACATTACTCTCGTACTTACTACGACTTAGACCATGTTTACATCATAATGTTTGTACGGCTATGTATTATAAATTGAATTATGAGTAGAATAATGTGCTACCTTAATAAAAGTATTATGGTTTCAACGTCACGCCACGTCCCTCATGGGTTAGGCAGACAGCATCGAGTGCAAAATGTCTCCATGCCAATAGAACTGACGTGCTACGTGTATAATCATCATTCTTTTTACACCCAGACGTTGATTTCAAAGTTTGATAATTATATTCTATACAATGAGACTTAGATATATATTATATACATATATTTGTATGAAAAATACGTAGATAAAAAGAATCTAACGTTATTTACAAAAGATACGAACGTGAGCGAATGTAATCCTTGTTAATTAGAGTGTAATATAAAAGTGGTTTATCAATTTAAAATAATTCCATACAATTAATGATAATGATGCTAACAGCAGTTTTGCATATCGCACACGTATTAATTGACATAAATATCGCTGGAAATGTATAGAGAACGAAAGAAAAAAATTTATTAAAGCTATCGAGAAAGAAAGGAAAAGAAAGAGAGAGAGTAATTTCTGAGTGAGATCACATTACATTATTATATCTACATGTTTCCGATATTTGGATGTCCAGTGGACAGTGATCAGGACTGCTAACTTGGAGGTTGCTGATTCAGACTCAGATAGTAGTACAGATTCTATCTTTAGTGGAGTCTGATACCAGTGTGTGGTGTCTCAAATTATTAATGATACTTACTGTTATTATCTATGCACCATGGTCGAAAATATTAATAAAATAATTTCTAGTACAAGAGTCGACCATACAATGATACAATCAAATTATCACATTTTTTAATTATATTATGCCAGGACTAGGAGCTATAATTAATACATGTAATCAATCATCCTCTCCATGCTACTGAGTCGTGTATATTTGTTTCTGTAACAAATACATGTCTATTAATAATCACCTTCAACTGGGAGAATATAGCCAGCACGGTCAGCGGGTCTGTGGGTGAGATGAGAGCGCCGAAGTACAAGGTGTCCAAGAACGTGAAGCTGGAGGCGAGCGACGCCGGCATCAGCTGCACGAAGCCGTACATCAGAGAGCCGATGACGAGCGCTGAGAGCGCCGTGCCCACCATCGCGAATGTCAGTATAGCGCCCAGGTTGCGGAAGAAATATTTCTGAAAGTCATTTACTTTTTTTATACAGATAAGGTAATAAATAGGCTCACCACCTATTCTATTGTGGGATATAAACATAATTGGTGAAACGTGGGAGTGTACACTTCTGTGCCTACTCATTTGGGGATTAAAGGTGTGATGTTACTTTTTTACAGACAATAAATGAACTATCATTGATACTCTGATGTTTATTTACAAAACGGTCTAAAAATCAGTGGCTTTACTGGAAATGAGATATTTGGTAAACATTATGACATCAACAAGTACATTAAAGTTTTATTTACATACATTAAATAGTTATTCTTATCCTGCCTCTAACAAGATTATTAATATAAGTTGTGGAATAATAATTATTATACACAGTACACACCAGGTTTTTTATGCAGTAGCTAGAGAGCACTGATAATAGATTAAGACTATTGATGTTGAATTAATGATAGAACTTTGTTGATTATTATTAGGAAATATACATAATAGCTTACTCTTTTCAAGCAGTATCCAGCATGGAATATAATAGGTGGAAGTATTATGTTGAAAAATATCTCAGGATCAAAGGTTGCCTTCAGATCTATTTCATTCTGTTCCAAATTTACTATCTCACCCCTAAAGCTGTAAGCATATGTCTTGTTCGGTATTGTATCTGAAATTTATTGAAATAATATTAACTAGTTTATATAATACTATATATTCATTTTGTTATTAATATACAACACGGCTAACTGTAATGAAGGGAGAAGGATCATGATAAAACCCACATATGTTACAGTTTTCTAAAATATTCTTTAAGTTTTGTTTATTCTTGTCAACTTCACTTATTTTTAGATATGTACAGTCTGCCAATCTGGACTTATCGACCCATTTATCATTCCACTGTTGGAATATTGTCTCCTCTTATATTGAGAGAGTTAAGACCATAATCTGCCATGCTGACCAAGTATGGGTTGGCAGACTTCACACAACTTAAAATTTTTTTTGAATCTGGATTTGGTCATGCCAGATTATGATCCTAAACCTTCTCATTATGAAAGGCATTTTGTGCCAAAGGGTGGAAGTGTTGATGTAAAAAGTTATTATATAATTTGTTAACAAAAATTTTCTCTGGATTATAGTGACAAGGCAAATGCATTATTCAATCTCAAAATATACACCTAATGTCTTAGTACATCTACCAAAGTGTAAATCGAAAAAGGTGCAGTGATGCTCCACAGATGAAATCAGAACATGAATTTGATTAGCTGTTTCTATAATATTGGTATAACATTACACCAGGAATGCAAAGAGCATGAAATGCTTCAATGTAATACACACAAAACACACATAAAACACACACAAACAAACACAGACACACAAACACACACATAAACATATATATATAGACACACATCTTCCAAACCATGCTTGGCCAGTGTGGCCGAGTATGACCTTAATCCTTCTCATTTTCAAAAGAGACCGATGTCCAACAGAACTATGATAGAAGGGTCAACGATGATAATGATGAAATACAAACCTCCAGAAGAAATCTGTATTTTATCAGGAAAATGGAATCGTATAATGTCTGGGGGCACAGACAGGTTGTACTTTGCGTCTGGTGCTGGGTGTGCATCAATATAGGTAACTTGATTTGTACTGCCTGCATATCGTATTATTGCTCCAACTATCAGACCTGAGGAAGAAAATTTCAGTTTCATATCATAATAACTAACAGACTTAGTGACTGACTGATGGCAGTTAAGTGCAGGAGACCTGTGTTCATCAGTGGGCTGGGAATGAGACAAGCCTATGTCGATAAAATGTTACTAGGTGTAGATGTTGTCATTTGTGGCAACCCTAAGTCCCTTCTAACATGACATCAACAATATGAACACAGCTGGATTTTAATTGCCAAGCACTAAGTGGAGTCACACCAAATAGGGGAGGTCCATTTCCAGCTATGAACTTACAAAGGCTCATGGAGGATTAGATGGATAACCATATACATTGTATAAGACTGTTTTGATACTGTGTATGTGAGTAAGAAGCCACATAATATAATTCTCTGGTTTTTAATCCTAATAAATACTTTAGACTGTATATTATTTCCACTATATTAAAACTGATCAAAACTCATGTTATAACACATATTACCAAAAATAAATAGCTGTATATTAAGTATACAGGATATATTAAGGAAAAATAGTCAAAAATAACATTTTATAACTAATCACAGTTTACATAGGAGGTATCATCCTGCTAGGTATATAAAAAACGTGCATTGTAACAAACTAAGCTATATTAACTGCTTAAGCTAAGCCACCAGTTGAATTAATTTAAATCAGACTAGATGCTAAGTAGATTGCTGAATTTATGTACATAAATAAATTGAGATATAGATTTAAATTATATTTAAAATAAAACCTAATACTGAGTCCAATATTCATTGAGAGAGTATCCAAGTTTATATTTAAGTTCTTAAGAAGTATCTATTGTGATTTTTATTGACTTGTTAGTTTTGTAGCAATTTCGAGAATATTATGTTCAAATAATGGTTGTGGCTTTGTTGAGTTTAATTATGTTTTATTACAAGGTCGTGGAACACATCACTCGGCTATCACATGATAGCATGCCGAACGTCAGGGTCAAGGCAATCAAAGAAATTGTTAAAGGATACTCACCATATATCACGGCTAGCCCGGTCTCATGGAGCCAGCTTACTCGACGGTGCTTAAATACCCATATCGTCAAAACAGTCAACGTTAATAGGCAAGTGTAAATTAGGAGATTCAAACTGTCTATACGATGTAACAGAGTTGCTTTCGCATCGAGAGCTATATCCGCACCCGAAGCATTACACAGCCGGAGTAAATAGAATAGAAAAAAAGCGCATCCCACTTCTAAACGCATTCTTGCAATCTTGCACAATGAACAATAATATCACATCACCGGAAAAATCGATTTGTAAACCTACGATTCAACGTAGCTAATTTTAGACAATATCTTACATTTGTAAGTTATAAGCTGGTAAACTAAACGGTTATTCTCATGAAGTGTTACAATTTTTTTAACGTTTTCCCTACATCAGTACTCTCTTTCGATAATACACTTGAAATAGTACAATGAATACAATTTCGTTCAAGTGAAAACTTGACACTGACAAAATAACAACGTATGAAAACCATTGAAAATATTTGCCATCGATATATTCACTACGTTTATTAACTATAGATTCTATTCCATTGATATAACGTTCAAATTTCAAATGTAAGTGGAAGTGACCATAGATTAAATTAAAAACCTCGAGCCCTTCCAAATATGACGAAGCATAGTACAATTCTGCCATTGCCAAGCACAAATTTGATGAAAATTGATGTAGTCCAATAACTTGCCTCATTCTCAGTACGAAAACTATGACTATTATTTAACTAAGTTAGATAGTCCCAATAATACTTTAAATATAATTGTGTCTATAAAGCCTGATAGTTCTTAATAGCAATAGTCATTTAATAAAAATAATCAGTTCCAATATTTATTTTTTGTGTATTAATTATTGATTTATTTTTCCATCTGTATAGCCATGTCTCCACTAAATCAATTTTTAAAATAGTGAAGATGGTGATTGTTGGAATCGTAAGCGTATTGAAGTATTTTAGATATAATAGTACCTATGTGTAATAATAATAACTTTCCGTGTTTTGACTATTTCTAAAATGTATTAACTATAATTCTTACTTTTCAATAACTATTACAGTAGGTTACGCTTTAGCAAGCTTAAAAAACATTGAGATTAATTCTAATAATTTTCAAATGGGTTATATTACTGGTAATAATAATAGTAGGTAATTATATATTTATATTCGTATAAGTAACAAAATAAAACAATAAATTATAGTCGGTATAGTTTCATGTCATCAAGTATCGAGCTTTTCTCATCGTATGAGCTAGGCTATCATCAGACTGTCACGGCGGTGGAAGCGGCGATTAATAAAAATTTTCACCTGCAGTCTTAGCAAAAACGATTATTGCTAGAGGGCTAAACCATTAGGCATTCTTCAATTTTGTTAGAGAACTCGGATTGTGGTCAGATTATCTGCATGCAAGTGAACTTATGTATATGTAAGCATGGCATTTTGTAATTTTGAGGATTTTGGATTCTTTTAAGCATACGTCCGGATCTAGGCACTATCAATTTCTTATTTACTCCTTGTAGCTTCAGCGCAATACGTATCGAATGAGGGCTGAATTGTTTACCTACAAGTACAATAGAAAATTGACTAGAGCATTTCATGCCATGGTGCGCTGCAGCAGTTTCGGAATTGGCGAATATATTCAGACTTTTAATCCTACATCCTACGAGTTCCAGACGATCGCGATCATTACAAGTGATATTTTAGAATATCTAATTCACCCGATAGTGACGGACGACCCTTATTGACCAGGAGTAAGGCCTTGTTATCTAGCAAGACGTGAAGTCAGTAGAGGGTGCATCAAAGAAACGGTAGAGCGACATATAAGGACTTTACATCAATTGATGGGACAGGTTCCAAAACCGAGATGTAATAAGTCTTAACTAGGTTCGGTTCCTCTATATGCCGTTGAATGATTCACTCACACAGTCTTAATGGTTCGGTGGTAGGGGTGATTGTGTTCCATGCGCATCTGACCCCGGCCTGGGGTCGGCTGTGAAAGAACAAACCAAATTACCAGTGAATATCTAACCCACTTAGTGTTCTTTTCTCACCGGTTGGCGACTCCCTTGTATACCTACATAAAATCGATGTTAGTATTCTTTTGCATTCTCGAATACGCATGGCATTATTTCTTTATGAAATGTTCTGATTTTCTGTTAATTTTTAGCCATTCCTAAATGTCTTTAGGGAAACCTAATTTAGGAGCGGCCATTTACGTTTGGTAAGTAAGGCAATATAGAATAGAGATTGATAAATATTTATTTACATATATGTAGGTACGAGTATACACGTACGTTAGCTTGTAGGTAAAATTAAGAATATAAATATTATTATATACTGTGCGTGAATAAAAGTGTTTTCCTTTTTGTTGTAAATAAACAAGCAGTCTTAAGGTGTTTAAAGTGCGGTAAATGATTAATCATATTCAAATATTGAAAAGTTCACGTTGTTGTATTTAAGTGAATTATATTAATGGAAACTACGAATAGTAGTGTAGAAGTGAAGGGCGGAAGCTGTGACATCGCCGAAGGTTGCACTCGGGGTATTACAGATCTTAAACATGTACTGCGAAATAATTAAATTACTGCGAGCCAACTTAATAGATTAATTATTTTTATTACATATGATGTAGTTTTTAACATTGCGTTACTTTAATAATTTGTGTAATATTCGCGCGGCTTGTACTTAGACTACTGTATGAATTCGTTGAATAGCTGAATCGGCTAAATACATTTAGGGTAAAATATTTTCTTGCTTCAAAAAGGTTTCATATTAATGATACGTTGTTAGGGTATTTTTTGGGTAAATACTTGCGCCAGAATGTCCCGCTCTTTCATATAACAACATATTTTAAAGGATCATTTTCTAATGATCAGAAAACTTTTATCTAAAGGACTTGAACTGTGTTGTTTTTGTATGACCAGTTTACAAGAGTCATGTTGAGAAAGCCGCCTTAAAAATAGGTTGGTACTTTAAATCACTTTCCCAAGAGTAGCATTTGTTTCTGAAAATGAAACAGGAGTTTGCAGGATAAAAGTTTTCGAAAGATGAAGGTGCGATGTCGGCGACATTCTTGGGCTCGACAAAACATTTTTTTTTGCGAAGGCTTGAACAAGTTATGCGAAAGATCAGAAAAATGTGTTCAGGACAAGGGAGAAAATATTGAAAAGAAACAATAATTACAAGTGTTATTTCATTCTGTTTCTTCCTCATTCTGAGAATTTTCACATTTACCTTTGTTTTTTAAATTATAATTGAACTATGTAAATATTTATGCGGTTTTTAAAGCGGGGATTAGAAATAGGGAACGAGGAAATTGATTGTCTTATTGAAGATGTATCTTTATTGTTTTTATATTGCTTACCGAACTGTGCATAGTTTATGTAGATCATATACTTTCAAATGAAACCCTACTGCAGTCTTTGCAGGGCTAGAAAACATAAATAAGCCACAAAAATCTGCATTGATACATGGAGTTAACCGTTACCATATTATGGTTTTTTTTTAGAGATTACATCAGAAATAACTTTGTTATGGCTATAAAAGAGAGAAAAGACCTAATCAACCATTATTAACCGTCACTATACTTAAATATTCAATGCGAAATAGTTGTAATTGTGTTAAAAAAAAACACGTATATTGTTACATCACAAGTCACGAATCGAAATGTTTAAATCTATGTGTCTCGGAACGGAAAAGAATTCGAAATACCAACGTATTATCTGGTGTCCGGCGGTGTTCCGTGCAAAGATCGTGATCTCGTTCTGAACAGGATGGTGTCAGAGACACGTGAAGGTTTTCAGTTGAACAAATGCTACAACCTACTAAAACCTTTATTATTACAAGGCGTTGTTTAACAGTCTGTCCATAAAGGCATAGTTGTTCAATGTTCTTGAAAGATCAAGTTGGCCGGAAGGTGATTTGACATATCGACCTTTATCATATCGTTCAGGCGGAAAGCTAAGTTTCTATTAAAAGAATGTCAATATCAGAACAGGCTCAATAAAAAATTACGCGCGCTAAAATATTAATTAATTCAAGGTTTCTAGTGTATACAATAGTTGTTGTAAGTTATTGGTTTTTTTTTGCTAGAAACAGATGAGTTTTATCATAGTGATGGTGCCATTATTTTTGCCCATGTTGATATTGAGAAATTTTGATCAATTCCTTTCAATCAGACAGGACACGCAATAAATAAACATTTACATGTAGAAGTAAGATTATGCAAGATGGCCGGTGATTGATTGGCCGGTATTGCCAGTATTGCAGATCGATATTACACACAAAAAATTGTAAATAGTATACCTATTTAGAAAGTTACCAAACTTAAGGTCGTTTGGTATAGACACTAGGTTAATCCTAAAATTTCAAACGCGCCAAGCTTGTATTTAGTAAAACTAATATATAAATATTTAAATTCCATTCACATAGGCGTAGAAAGCTATTTTTTTAATTATAAGTTTTATATACAAATTACTTTTCTCCTATAAAGTCATAAATGAAACCAATTTACGGTGATAGAATTTACAGCATAATAACTGCTGCTCAGATATGTAATAATAGATATGTCCAAAGAGTAGTTATTAAAGAACTGTGGCAGTTACCACTTGTTGTTGCTGCCAGTTCGATTGCAAATCCGATACGGATACCCGGTGTCCGAAACGGAACTAAGCTTGCGAACACTAATTATGGTTTACCGAAAAGGTTTTGGATTACGCTTTCCAGTGGCGTACGCACATATAATGATTATATTCACACTGTACTGCAAAATCTGATACGGTTAAAAGTGCTAAATGTTAAAACCTTATAT
>DWFV01001395.1:0-11322 GCA_018246775.1 Parelbella machaon machaon
ACCCGCACTCGGCCAGCGTGGCAGACTATGGCCTTAACCATTTTATTCATAAAAGGTAATAGAGTTCATATGCCTTGGAGAATATTATAGAGAACTCTAAGGTGTGCGGATATCGTCACGAGGTTTGGTTCGCCATCAGGTAACTTCGAATAGTCGTGATGTAAGGATTCAAACCCTGGACCAGCGAAATTCGGCTGAAACTGAAATTGAAGTCATAGGGTTGACATTGTATGAAATAAAGTTATTATAAAAATCAAATTTTGATTCAAACAAGCAATAATTGCCTTACTGGAGACTATTTTGAGGACTTTCATATTATCTTTTGGTAAGATAAGACCTTAAATTTTCTTAATATTGATCTAACCAGTGGCCACAAAATTACATTACAACTACAATATAAATTATAAACAAACAGATAGTTATTATCGTTATATCGTCACGCCAGGACCCTTAAGGGGTAATCAGAGTGTACCGAGTGCCAAACATTTTTATCTAACCTTATCACAAACCTAATGTGTTTGATCTAGGTGTGTCAGTCTTCAGCCAGACAATAATTCGTGAAATATTATTCATCACATTAAAGCAATGTTTTTCAAAAATCACTTTTATTGTCTTCATACATCCTAAATTAATCATCGACAGTGATAAGTAAGTCAAGATAGACACAGAAATATGTCTCGGTGTAGGTTTCAGCTTAACCGGAAAACGGTCAAGTCCGCCGAGTAGCGACATCTAGCGGTGATAGAATGAATAATGATCGATATTGATCAAAACAACTTGTGATACCAAGCAAACTAACAACATCACACCTGTACTTCCCATAAGAGGTAGGCAGAGGAGTGGATTTCTCCGACTTTTCATCTGTTATGTTATCATTTCACGGAGCAGGCGTTGAAAGTTTAACATAGTTATAGCAAGTAAAGAACTTTGTTGTTACGAAAGCGAATTATAAAATCTATAAAAAAGACTATCCAGACGAAGTTATATTAGCGTTAATTTTGGGCTTAATTTTGAGTCAAAATTTTATTGTTAAACGCTACGTAGGGATTTATATGCATGTTAAAACTATATGCCGGCTTAAATCACGTATAGTTCTTTCGGGGTAGTGTTGGACGCGATCGGCGGCAGCTCTTGAAGATGGTACTCGAATAGCTATGAAACTAATGGGCAGTGCGACTCATTCAATCATTAATCATTCATTGAAACATTTAAGCCACAATTATTATTATTCGATTCATTTTTGTTACAAGTCTGGAACAATCGTTTGTTCAGACAACAGGACTTCAATATCTATTCATACTCTCAACACATTGTTTTGCAGGGTTTGTAGTCTTAAACGACTTAGGGTTTCTCATCCTTTCATTTATCACCCTTCCCTCCAGTAAACATATATTCCATTTCAATCACGTCTTCTTAGATTTTTCGTTACAAATTGTTTTCTATTAACACAAAGTGTGCACTTATCTTCTGAAATAAATACTGTTATTGGTGTTATTCGTTCATTTGATAAGATGGAGAGAGTTCTGAATGTAGACAAAGCACGTTAGATTTATAAGGATATCATCAGACCAGGTTCCTCACGTGGTACGTAGAGAGGGCCGAGTGCCAAATATCTCTATCCTTTCAGAACGGACGTACTTTTAAATTCATCACTACCTTCATACATGCACGCCAGTTTCGGAGACTTCTGACTTCTCCATCAGTCAGTTTTGACCTGTTTGCTCAAGATGGGTGAGTTTTGGTTCCCTCGCCACCTACATACATCGACGTTCGCATCGTGTATCCGCTTTGTCATTCTTTAATCTGCCATTCTCTCTACAAAAAATCTATCAAAGCCATTACACCTAATATGATAGAAATGAGTCCAAATTCCATAAATTCTAATCCATCTTCAAGCCTGTATTCTTCCATTCAATTAAAACGTACAAACAAGTGAAAATTCAATTAACTATGTATGTATAAACAAACAAGAATCAGCATAGACAACGACGAGCATAGACAAACATAATTTTTTTAATGTATGCTAATGTCAATAGTGTAGCATATACATATAAAGACTGATTAACATATTAAATATCTTATTTGGTCACGGTCTGTGTTTATAAGCGATTAAGTTTTTATTTACATTGTATATAAAACTAGTTATTGCGTGTGATACCGCTAACATTCGTGTCAAAATCTGTGATTCTCCCGCCAAAAATGTATTTTATATCTCGGCACAGATTATAAATTATCGCCGCGGCGAATATTTATAAAATCGGTCTATTAATTTTTTCTCGATAACTTCAACACACAATCAAACGAATATTCCAAACTTGATTGTTTTTTGGTCTGTGAAATTTTCCTAACAGGAAATAACTATTTTTTTTTTTAATTTAACCAATATTATTTTTAAGTATATTTACAGATTTACTCCACTTAGGTACATACGTATATCTAAGTAACGACCTAACTATTATATGTTGTAGTACATATATTAGATATAACTTACATACAATACAAACATAACTTTATACATATACAGTACCTACGTTGAATGGTTTTGTTCTATAATTTATTATGGTTTCCTTTGTCTATTATTATACATCATACTTAGTGGATAGATACAAGTGCTGAGGAAGACCAAGACTGACCTATCTTCAACAAATAGGTCAGATACTGGTAATTCAGGAGATTAAAAATCTCCGAAACTGGCGTGCGTGTATGAAGAGAGTGACAAAGCTAGAAGAAGAGCATCAGGTCTGTTAGGATAGAGATATTTCGCAATCTGTGCCCTCCGCCTATCGCGCAACATACCTGGCGTGAAGACAATAATCTTGAAGGTATTTACTATAGGTACGCTACTAATCAAATGACGGTATAAACTAAATGAATTTCAATCAAATTAATCAACATTTTGAACATTGCCCGAATAGTTTCGGAGCTATCCGAGCTTCTTCTTCATGAACTACCGCCGATCGCAGCGGAGACATTTAACAATAAGGGTAGTATACATTTAATAGTAATTAAATAAAAAATACCAGTAATAAATACACAGGTCGCATGTGAGCATTACAACTTAGATAAAACTAATAGAACAGTCTATTAAACGGGATTAGTATTATAATAGAAGATAGTCTATCCCCGAATAAGACATACCTATACCAACTAACATGAACTAGCCGGACTAACAATGGCTATTCCTGTAGTCCTATTTACCACCAATAATCTTCCTAACTTATGCTAATTAGACTGACACTACCAATCCTACTGCTGTTGTCCTATTCGAGATCGCTAGAAGAGGTCTATGGACGGCAGCGGCGACTTGTGATGGCTGCCTGCTCGGGTGATACTCCCTTTAATTAAAAAAGGGTACAAGAGGTTATATTGATGTTAATCAAGATTACTTTTTGGACGATTAAAGGTAAGTTTTTGAAGGATTATTGAATTATGTTATGAACAAAATACTACCACAACCTGTTTCAGAGAAGCGGCAAAATAGTTTAAACTGACTTAAACTTGACTCAGTTCATGAAACATTCCTAAATAGTTTACCTAAATTTGTTCCTGTTTAATATTTTTATTTAATACCAGGTTCATGGACTACGGCGTTTTAAATATACCGACTTTTAGTTGTTGGGTTTTAAATAATTTAAATATTATTACAAATATAGAGGCAATTTAACTTGATAGAAACAGACAGACATATTGTTAGTTTTAGTTAATATACGGTTCAGTAACCTTTGCGTGTGATTGCGTACGTTTTGAAGTTAAAGTTAGGTAGGTATATAATAGCACTTTAAAAAAGGTGTGTGTATCGGGTATTTGTACTATTAGCATTGATTATATATAATTTATTGTTGTAATGAAAATAAAGTGGGAAAATAAAATAAAAAATATTTGGATAATTCTCGCTTTATATGGGTTACCTATACATTTTTATATTATGGCGTTCACATTTATCCGATTCTCTTGTAGTATTTAAATGTAATCTATAATTTAAAAATCGATACAACTATTTCAACAACAGATACCAAACCGTTTAAAAATATGGCCTTATAATTAATACAAAAAAATGTATTGTACAATACCTTCCAAATCAGTTTCCGGACCAAATTTTCAACACACACACATACACGCGCACGGTCGAACTAACTGAACTGTCCGTACATTGCCACTCACACACTGTCACAGAACGCGAAAAGCGATTCCATTTTTGAAATGCCGTCAAAATGAAATCGTATGTAAGTGCACAGATTAAATAGCGATCTTTAGTTTTTTCTACACTGTGTATTGATAATTGACAGATTATAAATTGTTTTATAAAAAAAGTGCCGCTGAAATAACTGAATCGTCGTACGCGATACGCGAATGCCTCGTCCGACTGGCGAATAAGACAAGTCGCCCCCACCGCGCCGAGGCGGGGCTTGGCGCGCGCGCTGGGCGGAGCGCCCGCACTGCCTTTTTTCTTGCCTATTTATATTACAAAAATTCACCGTCACTGCGGTTTTATTCTTACGTTTATTATATTGTAATGTATGTTTGTTTGTTGGTCGCTTGATTTAAATAACAGTGAAGCCGTCATCTCGTCCTCGGGATTGACGGCTGTATGTATGATTTTCCCGCGTCTTAATTGAGTGACGGATTTTTGTTTTTTTTTTTCGTTTGTTATTACCGTGGAATAATGTTTTTTCATGTCAACTGCCAAACTGTAGAATAAGTGGTGAGTTTGTATGAAGGGATGATTTTAAACAACTCTATATTTAGACGCTTGCATGAGAATTGATAATACAATTAAATAAATAAATTATGATAGTATGTCTATATATAAAATCGAACAAAAAATTTTAAAACATTTTCTAAAACCCTTTTCACGTGCCCCCGCGGGGCTCGGTCTCTACAACAGCGGAAAGCCTACATCGTGCTCTATCACGATACTCCAGTACAGATTAATCGTCTAATGAATATAAAGCACATACCTATGATAAGAAAATATTTAACAATAATTCGATGAATTTCTCAACAACAGTTTAGTGAAATAGGAAACTTTTTATTATATTAGTTATTTTGATCGAGTAACTGAAATACCCAATAGTAACTCGCAGACTGGAGCTGTGCAGAGTGTACGGCAATAGCTCACCACCCACTTCATTGTGGGACTTAGACGTAGCTGGTGAAACGTTGGTGTATACTCGTACTACACTCCTGTGCCTACCTCTTCTGGGATTACGGGCGTGATGTTACGTTATTTATTTAATTAATTTTAGTTACAGTTTACGCATACACAATATATTACAATATACAGAAAAACAAACAGAAAAAAATCCAACACTAAGATAGAACATATTTTTTAGCAGATCCACTCGTACCTATGTGACTAATTGAGACTTTAAATACTTATTGGTTTAACAACAATTTAATAAATTTAATAAAAAAAAACAAATAAAAATAATAAATAAACATAATAAATACATTAAATAAATTTATAGTTGTATATATTCATGAATGTATTTATTTGAATATTGAAAGTATAATGACTGAATAGTTGTTTTCGAATGTATTGTAGAATGTTTGTTAATTTAAAAGAAATTAACAAACATTCTACAATGTTGTGGTTTTAAAATTAAAACGAAGCAGACGTTTGCACTGTCTACAAATATAATATTATCATTCAACATATTTTTATTTTATCCGCGCTATAAATACAAAAAATTCATTTTATTTTTATTTTTATTTAAAATTTTTTTTTTTTTATCAAAATCGAAAAATAAAGAAATATAAATGTCTACATATGTATGTATATATGTTTTAATAAATTCATAAAACCTTAAACATGTATTAATTACATCAGAATTAATGATTCTTAGTATCAGGTGTTAATTTAACGAAATCTAATGTAAATGTCATAAATCAAGTGCAAAGAGAATATGGAAGAAACGCGTCAGCTCTGTAACAATAGAGACATTTGGCACTCGGTGATCTCTGCCTACCCTGTAAGGGACCTGGCATGAGTTTGTAATAATAAACTAATAATATGTTTAGGCTCGTAACACTATTGACTGGTTACAATTTATCTAAAACAAATACTTTTTTAATATACCTAGTAGTTTCTATGGTAGCAAGGTAGAGATGGAGAGAATGGCAGTTATATTCGATGTTTTATTTTTATACGCAACAAAAAACATAGACTAACAGTAAAGAGTAGTGAGAAGTTATCATTTTCGTTAATATTATTAGCAAAAACGCGCCGAATTTAGAGAGCAGAGTCATTTTTGTTTATTTCACGAGTATTGATTGATTAATTGACGAAATAAATAAAAAAAAAATTCATTTCCGTATAAATAATTCGCAATATCTCTGGTTAGGGTTAGAATAACTCTTGCGTAGACATGCAGGTACTGTATGTTATGAAATATGCGTATGGTTAGAAATATTCGTAATAACGGGGTAGGCAGACGAGTGTTATTTTTATATTAAAAGGCAAGGCAAACGGACAGGCGGCCCGCGTGATGGTAAGTGGTCACCGTCGCCTACAGACATTTGCAACATCAAGGGCTACCAACGTGTTGCCTGCCTTGAAGGAATCGTTTCACGCTCCGTTCGAAGAACCCCATGTCATAGCGGATATTAAACACCTCCGCAGGAAGCTCGTGCCACAGTGTGCAGGTGCGCGGCAGAAAAGAGCGTTTAAAGCGCACCGTTGTGGACTGCCAGGAGTCCAGTTGGTGAAAGTGGAATTTAGTCCTTCGGTGTGTAGTGCGGTGCAAAAAAGGTGGTACCGGCATCATCTCAAAGAGTTCATCAGAGCACTCTCCATTGTAGAGACGGTAGGGCACACACAATGCGCCAACGTCCCTGCGCAGGCTCAGTGGCTCTAACCGGTCGGTAAGTTTGGGATTGTCGACGATTCGAACAGCACGTCGCAGCACGGAATCCAGTGGGCTGAGTTGGTACTTTGGTGCCCCCCGGTTACCCATACGTTGGTAACTTCGATAGAAGAGTTCTGTGCCAGACCCGATCAAAGGCCTTCTTAGGCTTCGTCCACTTCATTACAATACTCTCTAGAGTCCAAATAATCTTAGTCTAACTGAAGTAACTGCCACTACTAGTGCTGCTCCTATAGTCCAGTTCAAAGTCGGCGGCAGGTATCTTTGGACGGCAGCGGCTTGTGACTGCTGCCCGCTCCGTTGATACTCTCTTCAATAAAAAAAATTAAATAAGCATCAGCCGTAATAATTTGATTATAATAATCGTAGTAAGTTATAATAGTCGTTGTAGATAATGCTTAATTTTTTTGCACTTAATTTTGGGGATTAAACGAAATTTATCGAACATTTTTTAACTAAATGATTTATTTTACGATTTACTAATGCGCTTTATGTCAAAAATTGTATAAAACAATGAAGTGTAAATAAATAAATGCGAAATAATGTCGGAAAAGGTTTTTCGGTGCTATGATTTCACTTGGAATAATATTGATGTACATCTACCGCGATTTATTTCTTCAGCCATTACACGGTGTGCAAAATGAACTGTTAAAAAGCTGGGTGATAAATTAACATTGTAAGGTAAATGAACTGTTAAACTGATCAATACATAACATGTAATTAATCATCAAATTTAAGGTAGGTGATATTGATATGTTCGTAATTCTCAGATTCTAGCAAATAATAGGCTTAAATCTATATAAAAGATAGCCCAATACTGAGGCTAAAAATAAGTTAAAGACGGTTTGAGGTAATAAAACAATTTCTACGGCGTTCTTGTTATCTTAGATCCTACCTATTTCGCTATATCTGTAAACCCAGCTTTAATTCTTTTTATCCTATTTAAACTTGTTTGATTCGCTGATACTGTAAATGTAGCCTTAGTCCGCCTCATACAGAGAGGATACCCCTGTTTAACAGTGAAACGAGCAAATGGTGAAAATGATGTAAGCGCAGCTATTACCCTGGACTACTTACTCCTAATTAACGCAGTATGAATTATGATCGACTTATGTTTCATCTTCTTAGCTGCCAGTATTATTCATAACCTGGTTTAAGATGTCCATGGGCTGTACTGACCACTGAACAGATGGTGAGCTACCTCATTATGGTCGAAATAAAATAATTATAGTGGTTACCATTGCAACAGATGCAGTCCAGTTGGCCAAACAGACTGCTTTAAGAAATGAGATTATAAGTTAAAAGCCGAAGGAAAAAAGAAGGAAAATTGACCTCATTTTTGACTCAATTGTCGAGTATTTAGGTAATGTTGTGGTCAGCTGGCAATCCGAGTCAATTTTTCAATTTTGTTAAGTTAATTATCGTTATTATTAATGTAAGAGGAATTATTGATGTTTTAAATTTAACAGTTGCATTTTGTTAATATATTTTCATATCTCTTTCCCCCAGGAGTAAGCAGACTGAATTTAGACTAATTACAGTTTTGTAAACTTTGCCTCTTATACCTTCATTAAAGTCATCACACATACGCGTCTATTAGGAAGATTCCTTTTCATTAACTGCATATACGTGTTACGCAGAGTTATTACTAGATATCAATCCTTTAATCACGATTATTATATGTGATACAGATAAAAAATACAACGATTTAACATGTAATCAAGCAAGCGATTCATTCATCCTTTTTCTTTTAAACAACAATATATTAATTCTAAGATTTTATCCAATAATTGAAATATTACACATATTTATAAAACTGGATAGGTGGTCATTTTACTTCGTAATTCATTTTCTACCTCGTAATTTTGTAAAACTTTTGCAAGACCAGCGATTTCGTTACATTTCATTTAAATACTAAGTAGGTACTTATTATATAACCAAACCAAAAACGTAACCTCAAATCTTATTTTTTTGTGTAAAAGTCACGCAATTTACAATTTCCTTTGACTCCTACACATTCGAATCCACAAAGCGCCCAACAATTACTAAATATTTTGACATGTCGGCCGGCCGTTTAGGGTTATTTATGGTTTTGCGGCGTCTTTAACACTTTTTGCTGTAAACAAACTGTTTTTCCAATATCAATACGCTCTTTTTTCCGTTCGCTGTGTTTACCTGTGTATAAATAACAATATATCACACGGATAGTTCGGTGCCTTTAAACATGGGTGGTCATATTGACGGGATAGTGTTTTTTTTTACCGTTGTAACGCGGCCTTTACCATTGTGTGGTAATTTTGATCCGTCCGCTGCCGATAAAGAGATTACGATGTAATTTGTGTGTTTATGGCGACTGAAAAATCTGAATATCATGAGATTTAGTGGGAGGGATCGATCCTGTGATAATTTCAATTTGGCTGGCATACTTTAAACTGTTATGGCTGCCAAGTCGCTCCCTAAGTAAAATCGAAACTCTTATTGTTGTAGCTTTTTAATTTGTTTGTTATCTTTTTAACTGACAGTCATATTTGTTTATATCATCCAATCATCTTTTGGCCAGATAATGTTTAATTTTACGAGTATTCACCATTATGACCTGTGTTCCCTGTCTATTCTATTGTATCTTGTTATTTGTTTTTAATTTGGTCACTTTAAATGCAAATCGTACATCACACAGCTCGCCCCGACTGTATGCCCAGCGCGGTGATTATGAGCAAGACCTCAACAGCCATCCAGGATGATCAATACTGTTAATAGGCAAGGTTATTTGTTTTTATTTAAGCCTTTATTGCTGAATTAGGTATATTTTACTAACTTAAATCTAAACTAAAACTAGTCAATCAGTTTTCCCGGTCAGCGTGTCATTTGACACATAGGCCTCTCCAGACGTGTCCACTCTTCTCTGTTCCTAGCTTTCCTTGACCATAATCCTCCTCCAATAAGCTTGATATCGTCTGTCCATCTTTTGACTTGCCTTCCTCTTTTCCTTTTACCATCACGTGGTTGCCATTCTGTGATTATTCTTGTCCATTTTATGTCTTGTTCAACGCTATTTTAACTGTCTTATTTTTAAGAAAATAAATCATTAAGATGATATCTTCCACTTTTGTTGTAGATCTGTTATCTTCTGCTCTCTTACGATCTTTTAAAGTCACACCTATCATACTTCTTTGCATTCCCCTTTAACATGTTCTCAATTTTAGAAGATTTTTCTTAGTCAGTGTCCAGGTTTGGCAACCGTAAGTGACGCATGGCAGGATACATATGTATATTGAACACTTTCTTTTTAGCTACCATCTGCCATCTGCATCTGAGAGCAATCTGCGTTTCCAAAGCTATTCACAGACACTGGAAATGGTCCTCCAAAAAAAATTTAATAAGATAAATGCTTTCGAACGATTATACAGAAATACGTTCTACTCAGCATCAGACATAAATGAGGTTATTTGTTAGTTATTATTAAATTGCTAACGGAAGGATAGAGAATTGGGACAGTTTGTAACATTTAGCCAGATAGCAGAGTGTATGCCTTAGTGTCAAGCTGGTGTAGACAAATATAGAAGTAGGTCAGAGACAGGGAGCAGATGAAGAGGACAGGAGAAATAAGAATTCCTAATTTGGTATTGGGTTTGAAATCAACTTGAAATATTTGTATAGTAACTATAGGTACCATAGACAAAACTCATAAGTTTTTTAGTGCTTAATAACATAATTCGACGTAGGAAGCATTGATAATTTAATCATAATGTAATTATCTTCGTACATTTTTTAATACACGTTATTTGAATATGTTGACGTCCTTTCTGCGACGGAGACCTTTTCTACAGTTTATTTCATCAAAATTAAATAATACCTCTTAATAAATCTTGTCAGAGCTATCATAATTATAATTTCTATAACATCTGCGCGAATAGGCATCGAAACATAAATATAAATCTGGCGTAACAAAACACAAAGCCTCCATCGTTCCCGTAATTAAAAAAGAACGCCTCAGATAATATAGAGTCATCTGCAGACCATAGATTATATGAAGTCATCCCGCGGCGAAGATTAACGGACGCCATTATTAAAAAACAATTCAAGATGGCTGACAAATCTGACAGTAGGGTGAGTACTAGTTATTTCTTTTGTGGGATAAAAAAATCATATTTTTAAATTACATAATCTTATGGGTTAATAGAGGCCACCTGTTGAAGAATATGATTGTTGCGACAAACATATTTAATATTACGTGATACGTAAATATTCCAGGTTCGTAAATATTAGTTTTCACTCCAATATTACAGTTCACTCCAATATAACAGTTATTTCTAATAGAATAGTTACCTTCAATCACAGGCTTGATTTTTCTCCATGTCAGACTTGCGGTATGAATAGATCTTCGGTACATCATCATCATCATCATCATCATTATCAGCCTACTCCCGTCCACTGCTGGACATAGGCCTCACCAATG
>DWFV01001396.1:0-11320 GCA_018246775.1 Parelbella machaon machaon
GGATCGCAGTCACAACCTTCGGCCCCGGAGAGGTACATTATTATATTAAAATTTTACTAAATAATTTCTTATTATACTATTTCTTTTTAGTTTTTACTTCATACCGTTGACTGAGACAGTCTTTGTGGTATTTCTTAAATATATTCGTAGACTGTACTATAATATAATATTTATAGGTTTTCTTTAGTATTCCGGGATGGGTACACAACCCATCCCGGAAGGTCTGGCTCGGACTTCGTGTGATGACAATAATAATAATACTAAATGGACGTAACCAGTCCGCTCAGTTGACTATAGGTAGGTAGGTAGGTAGCATACTCGTATGTACTATATATGGCGGTATGTGTGCACAGGGAGGCGGCGCGCGGCGCGGCGCGCAGCGCGCCCGCCACGCCGGCGCTGGGCGAGCGCGAGCGCGCCGACCTGCCGCACGCGCTCGGTAACGTGCACGCCTTGACTCATTCTTTCTTTTTCAATAGTTTATCTTTGTTTTTATATCTCGGAATTATGTATATACCTACATATGTATTGATATGTGCAAATATTTCAGGCGCTATGGAAAGTATGAGCAATGACATAAGAATCTTCCATCAGAACCAGCGACCGACCACCAGTAAGTTATGACATTTTTTCGTTATTTCTTTTCTCATTCGGTGTGTAACATTTTTAACCTTGCAAATTTAAAAAGTCATCAACATATCACAACCCTATGTACTTAAATCATAAATGACGTACTTCTTATAATATAATTCAATACGTAGTTATAATATACGTAGTTATTGGAGAGGCCTATTTCCAGCAGTGGTCGGAAGTAGGCTGATGATGATGATGATGAAAAAACCAATGACTTTGTTTCTTACTGACATTTCAATTTTTTTATCTAAAAATTTAAAGTAATAGTTATTAAATACTTAAAGTTAAAATCACTATATAGTTTAATTTTTTTATACTTCAAATCTCCATTCTAGTTTGTTACAAACTTTTTTTATGCACGTTTTTATAACCGTTATTACTAAATACTAAGGTAAATTGAATTTCCCGCGCTAATAATTATTTGCATAGATAATAAAGCAACATTTTTTTCAGTGGGCATAGACAACAGAAGTCTCAGAAGCGATCTGCTGTACGCGGCGGACTCAGTGACGAATGCCATGTCTACACTCGTTAGAGAACTCAATTCTGGTCAGTGCGATATTTTATTTAATAATAACTGACATATTTTTTTTTTTTACAACAATACTAATATCGGTGATAATAGTGGAATTGTATAAAAAGTATATTAATAAGTAAAATTGATTTCGAACAAACGCATACATGAAATTTTAGATGGATAACTTCATTGATTGGTAAAGATAGGATTTTGAATATAATTACTTTTATTATACTGAATCCATACTACAAAACTAATTAATCAATTCCTATCAAATAAAATCCATAAACTTTAAAATGTTCTTAATATGTACTATAAAAAATTACTTACAATAGAATACATATGTATGTCTCGTAATATATAATTTTTTTGTTTTTAAAAAATCTAACATTGTGTATACTGCCGCCTTTGTTTTTAGATGATTCAATAAATATTTAATAACTATAAATGCAAGTATTATACACTGACATGAAGAATATTATACTGAAGTAAATTATATTAGTTTTTATGTTTTCTATTTTGCGCGTATTTTATATACAAATTTGAAATCTACAAAATCGCATCGAATTCGGTTTAGTCCACAGATAATTTATTTTTTTATAGTTAACTGACAACACTTATGTACTTGACCACATACAGCTTACGGCGAATATAGTTGCGGTCCGAAGATGTAATGATAAACAAGAGGTCTGAGAGGAGTTATTTATTAAGAGTTCATAAATGCTGCATAGAGTTTTGAGCGGTAAAATATATACAACAAAATTCAACAACATATAGTGACATCGATGTGATAGTTTCATTCCAATCACTAGGATTGTTCATTACCACAGATTTTTCAGACCTTTTAAACTATAATCCAGTTCAGGTTTTAGATATTCCAATTTTCTTCATATTCTTGTCTTAATATACATAGCACAACATCAAGGGTTTTTTCCCATAAAAATACACTTAGAATGTTTCACGTATACATTAAAACATATACCCGTCCATCTTGTATACATAAATGTTAATAAAATATGGTTTCAATCAATATATAATGTTGGTAATGTCGCCTAACGCTCTGGTTACACGACTTACCATGTTTCCGAGTGTAGTGTCCTGTGTATTGTGATGGACAAGTCCAGGCACTTGATTCAGCCACTGAATCAAGTGCCTGAGCTCACTACTTGTGAAATATTACAGTGATGTGAATATTATTCTGTTGTTCAAAAGTATACTTGTTCGAGAATATTCGACATTGTGATTTTAGAATATTTAATAAATTCGGTATAACATAAAGTAACGCCATACTATAAAAAAATTATAACGTACTTATTAAGTTCTGACATTTTATTAATACGTTTTGCTCTGAATTTTATGCATAATTACATATGTTTAACATATGTTTAATTTACACCATATTGCATAAATGCTTCCTGCAGTCATTAATATGACGCTTCGAAGATATTGTGCAATATGTATAATATCTTTATCCTCCATATTGCTAATAAATAAATAACTGTGGGGTTTACCATACTGTTTTTGGATGTACCAGTAGTATTATGACCAGCCAAAAGTATATAATCAACACTTGCTTTATGATAAACCATATTGATGTTAATGAAACTCATTCATACACAACACAATAGTATTACAACCCCATTTAAAATTGTATGTATGTGCTAGATCTCATACAAATCTAATATCACTAGATACCCGTTTGCCATCAACAGTTTTATAGTTTGAATACTTTTAATAGAAAAAAACTATAGGTTAATAATTTGCATGTTTTGTTCTCCTATTGTTCACACAGATATTGTCCCTTTTGATTTTTTGCATGATTTTATATTTAATGTATAATGTGCACTCCTTAAAATTATTAATAACATTCTGTACATGTCATATTAACTCTTTAATGTTCAATCGAAATTTTTGATGTTTAAATGGGGACATAAGATAAAAAAGTTTGTTGATATCAAAACTTATGTTAGACAGGCACTTTAAGACAAAGATTGGTTTTATTTTAATAACTATGAGTATTAAACTATTGTATATGGGTGAAGACATTTTTAAAATTGATTACAGATTTCTGTAAAAGTAATAATGAAATATTGTAATTAATACATATATACATAATATTCACAGGCGGTATTTAAAGTGATTGGTCGTTTTATTTCGATGTACATTTTGCAGAGGGCTCCGACACTGAGGACACAGTGAAGAGCGGCATCGACGTTAGGAAGCATAGAGGTTCGTTCTTTTATTTATATCTAACAAATAACAAGATAAACAAACATCCATGTTGCTGTCACTAAAGATTAACACTCCAGTTGTTACGTCAGTAGGAACAAGACTAACAAAAATAAAAAAAAATTAAAACATTTCGTTTAGATGTAATAAATGACACAAGTTGTAAAAAATAAAAAAAACGAATTATTAACTTTACATTGCTGCCTGAAAAAGTCTCATAATTGTATTGCGACTTTTGTTAAAAAAAGTTATTTACACATTTTGCTAATTGAAAATTGCTTTAAAGAAAAAGTACACATATGTTGAAAATAAAATGGCTTTTCATATTGTATTGTGATTTCTCTCTCCATCCTCATTCCTAGTTCACATGCATGGGAACACTTGGGTATTTAAAGCCGAGTTATACTGAACTAACCGGAACTTAGTTCACCATTCATTTTTTAAATAGGTACGCAGTATTGACGGCTGGAATCCGGTCATAAAAAATGAAAAATGGCTATAAAAATTTTAAATGAAAAAATTAGCAAATGAGCTTGTGAACTTACATGAGCTGATTATGTATTGCATGTCGTTTATATGTATTTATAGACGCATGTTTCCGTTACATTATTTTATGTATTTTTTCTCTAATAGAAATGCATATATCGTTTAAATATATTTACTTTTTACTTACATATATCATCTTAATGTAGTTTTCAAATTACACCCTCCCTCATCGATCTCCCTTTTCCTAATTAACAAACAAAATGACGCTACTGACTATCATCCCCAATTACGTTTTTATGATTTTCTAAAATTTAATATTTTGATTGTATAAAAATATTACCTGAGGGTTTTAAATAGTCATTTTTGGCTTCAGATAAGACTCCGATTTTATAATGTTATGGGTTCTATATTTTACATATAAAATATATTAATATTTGGTCTAAATAATGAGTACTGCATCATTGAGTTTTTCTGAGGTACAGAGTAGGTTTCGATTTTTAGACGATTTTCATTGGAAGGAAAGATACGAAGAAACAAAACCTTCGTCCACAAACAACAAATAAGCAGCTCAATAAAAAAAAAACGGGTAGATACTTACTTATAGAGACAATTACTTTTGATATCTGATTTTCTGTATAGACTTAGAATAGAAAAAAAATCTAACATTTTTTTCTTCTATTTACCAAAATGCAAGCTATTTTGACGCTTGCTTTGGGGACGCCTTGTGTGAAGATGTTATAAGCTATTATTATTATACTTAACAATAAAACTTACAAGTATGAGATCATATATGACCTTCCTGGTGCGTTGACAATGTTCCGCTTTTTGAAATAATTAAGAGTTTGGTAGAAATGTTGGTAATTCTATTTCAGATTTCGAGGAGGACGACGACAGCGACGAGCCCATGCCCCGCCCCCAACTCCCACGGCACTATCTCCACGACAACGTGCACGTAAGTTTGATTTTCATGGCTATATACATAATGTACACTGTACATTATAGCTTAGTATTTTTCTAGTGAGATATTATATTTTATGTTGCAGTTTTCTTCTTCTTTATGTCAATTTTCTTTAAACGTTTTATAATAAGTAAAATAAATTTTACAGTTCTTAGAAACTTAGAAACTTTTTATGGTTTCTCGTAAATGATTATGCCATAGTAATTATGTAATGGGAAATTTTTGTGGCAATTTTAATTCTACACAAGTATCCTATATCGTATTATTTCTAACGTTTAAGAGTTTCAGGCTCATTTTAGTTTTTATTTGTTGAAGTCATGTATGGATGTACTAGACGCAACGATCGTAGTCCTCAATACTCGATAGTGCATTCATTTATAATATATTAAATAACATTGTTCACAATCGTACGGTGCCATTTATTCATATGTACGTATATACATAGAAATATTCAATTATTGATTTGTTTTATTTTCGAGCTTCCATAGAGTTTTGGTCCATGTTCTTTATTTTTTTTTTGTTTTGTTTTTTATTATTTAATTTTTTTGCAAACCGTATATGATTTTATTTGCAGAGTCTTGCACCTAGTGTTACCACGCAGTCGTAATTTGTTTTGCTTTCAAATAACGCTAAAGGTTTGTTTTATCGTTTTGTTTATTTTTGTTCATTTGTTTTCATTACCAATCAGTAGTTGTCTGAGTTGCATGTAATACTATTAATATATTTACATACTTACGTTTAATGTAGTTTTGAAGTTGGCTCTATATTGAAGTATTCTAATAATAGTTCGTTAAGGGTCTGAACTATGTAGAATGTAGAATCCGGAATAAGTCTGCAGTACTCATATATATATTTCGGATATTAATTTTTTCGAATTTATTTGTGTTTACAAAATATATGTATATGTATATCTGAATGTTTCATATTGTATTTTTATATTGCATGCTATAGATTGTATGTATAGCTATATTATATATTATATATTGCATGTTATAGATTGTATGTTTAGCTATATTTTGATTAATGATCTACTAAACCTTACCTCCAATGTGGTAAATGATCTAGGCTTGACATGTTATGGTAGAGATGATATCATCATTATCATCATCAACCCTTTTATTGTTCCATTGTTGGCCACTGGTCTCCTCTCAGAATGACAAGTACAAGCCATAGTCTGTCAGGCTGGCCGATGTGAATTGGAAGACTTCACACGCCTTAGAGAATAGTATGGAGAATTTATAAATCGTCTAGGTTTTCTCACGATAATTTGGAAAGTCAAATTTGATGTTAAAAACGCACCAGTGTTACGAATTAAGTGCGGGTAGTTGTGAATAAAGTCTTTCATGCAATTGTCACTTTTTTTTAAACATTTAATTTTTTTATTTATTATTCCAGGACACTCCACCGCCGCTGCCAGCGCGCACTGGCCACTACTACCCTCGCACATAGCTTTATAACACTATCAGACACATACCCACAAACACTCAGACACAAATTGCTAGATACATATAAACCAATACATAGAAGTATTTAATATTACCAAATCGCTATTTTGTGAGCGTACAGTCGTGATGATAATGCTATAGAAAAAATCATGTTATATGCCCTACCCGCTTGTAATACAGGGTGTTGCGTAAATTAACGAGATTATTAAATAAGATGAGGTATAAAGACAATATTTTGCTCACGCGCTACCGATATTTCATGAAGTTCCATAATATAATGTTCGGTATAAAATATTTCATACCCTTAAGTACAATTTTTAATTAACGCTACACCTTGTATACAGCAGGTACGGTACTCCGAGAACAGTACCCGGACTTCAATATACAGCTTAAGTAACAATGGATATTCTATTGTAACTCACGTATGACTATAGTCCTATAAATGGGGTCAGATTGGATCACCGCTACCCAAATCTCCTCCAGAGGGCGTTAGTAATAATATTTCCTGTAAAACCTTGAACCAGTATAATAGACCTCAACTTAGCGGCATTGCCATTAATATCGCGGCTCTTAACACTGGTTTCTTAACATTTTGTAATTAAATCCTGAATCTATATGGAGCTGCTGTATCACCACTATCCTAAAATAAACGTGGAGAGGCGGAACAGACACGAATTTTGTCTCGTGTGTTTTTCGCCCGGCACTGTACGCTCGTCACTCGGCCGGCAAAGGTCGCCCGTGTGCTTGCAACCGGTGTATGCCTTGATAATGTCTTTTTGTATGCCAATCTCTTAAATATACATATATATACTGTATACTTATACATTTATATACAAGCATGTTACCAAGTGTTATGATAGTGTGTTGTATGTCCCGACCGTAAGTGTAGTTTGGGGTTTTGAAATAATAATAGTTATTTCTATAATACTGCGGTTCCCGGCGTGTAACTTGAGAAATAGTAGCTGAAGATGAGATCATACCATCGGTCCTATTGGTCGTATAAAATAATTGGTGATAACTGTGAGTACTACACTCCGGTACCTACCCCCTCGGGAAAAGAAGTGGTTTTACATTGGTAACGGATTATATAATGAATTATATACACATGTTTTTATTTGTATCTGTAATAAGTATATTGTAAAGCTTACTATATGAAAATTTGCAAAATACGCACTGCCCACCCCGAAAGGGACTTGGCATATATCTAAAACAATTCGCCTAATACATAAAGGAGTGCTAAGAGGGGGGGGATATACCTTTATGGCTACCGTATTGGGATAGTTCGATGGCTCGACGGATATGTCATAGCTCAAATTACACGGCGGGAAATTCCGAACAAATTTATTGAATACGTTTTGAAACGTCTACTAATAAAATCCGTGTTGATGGCGTACACTGTATAATCACCAGATATTATTCAAATATACAACTGTATGTATTTATTTGGTATAATACAAATAACTACATCAAAAGAACTCTTAATGAGCTGGAAATACATAAAAGTTACTACTTAGATAATAATGATATCTCGTTTTTATTATTTATTTATTTCATTCTTTAAATACAAAACTCGTCAGTTTTGACCATGAATTTGTTTTCTCGTGCGATCTAAAGACAGACAGATGAAAGGCAGTTTAAATTAAAAAAAAAGTGATAAATATTAATATTATATGTGTAATTGTTACTTTCATTACTAGTTGTAAGTGAACTTTACTTTTTAAATTTTAGGAGTCGATTAGTTTCAAAAATTATGTATAATATATAATCTGTATGTTGTGCATGTGTGATTGGTCACAGATAAAAAAAATCTTGTCAATTTATAAGTTTAGTATGTTATTTCTTCCGAAAGATTCGACTTTGTCGTTTTTTAATTGTCGCTTCGTTAATTGCATTTGATTCTTCAATATTGTTTTTTTTTCTACGGTAAATAATAGGAACATATTTTTCTAATTGGAGTATTAAGTAATTGTTTGCATATCGAAAAAATTAGAACGCGTTTAAAATTGCTTCATTTCAAAGTTATACAAAAATTATTAAAATTAAATTTTAAAATTTTAAATATCCATATCCTACATTATTAAAATTTAAATGCTATCAATATAATGCGTAATATACGTTGACTAAGCATAATATTATATAATAAAAACGATTATGAGTATTTATACGATTTTTCCATTCAGATAATTCATATAGATACTTAAAGGTAACATCTATTTGCAAAACCATTATTGAATATTTCATTAATACTGGCACTTAATATAGAACAAATTGCATCAACAAGGACTTAAAAAATCTCATTTTAATTCGTTTCGTGTACTTATTTATATATAAAGGAAAAAATAATAATTTATTGAATTAATTGATCTAGTCCCAATATGTACTTGTCGTTTATTGCTAAGATGCTTGAAAATGTACAATAATAAGTGAAACTGACCTAAAGATATTGTTTCGTCTCCATCTCTTTTCTTCGATAAATATTCCTTTTCTGTCTTCCATTAGTCAATTCCTTCCAAAGTGTACAAAAATGTCAATTGATTCTTCCCACGTCATATCTCGTATCCTACTTAAGTTCCATCGTGTATTTTAATAATGAAAAGGGGCAAATGAAATTTGAAAAGGTTTAAGAACGATTTGATGAATGAAATAATCCTTTACAGAAAAAAATATTTTGACGTACTTATCGGCTTTGATTTGACAATAATTTCTTTTACAAAAATACTCAAAATTTTAATTAAATAGGTAAATGTGCCCTTCCATATAAATCATTGCAATCATCTATGTAAATAATCATAAATGTTTACAGAAGATGTACGCTTGTGAAATGTCGCGAAATCGATTAATCGGGGTCGATCTGAGATGATCAATCGTAAACAATATAAAATTAATCATACGTAATCGATATTAAACGTATTTGATTCCACAAATTTGATTAACTTCACGCTTCGGTTGGTTACGTTGTGGTGTGGGTTTGATACGTGGATGTTACAATATTCTCATCGATTTGATCCAGTTTATTGATCATATTTGTTTTTGAGCCTTTACAGTTACTCTGTTTTCATTAAAATGACTAAAATTTAATATCCCCACTTAATTTCGAGTAAAATCATGAAAACAAATTTGTTTTAAGTTTTTTTTAAATTATACGATTGATTTCTCTTTTAAAAAAAATGTCAGATTTATATATAGAATTAAAATTTTGAGTATCGTCGATATACTGTACCGAAAATATATATTTAAACACTCGGCTTCTCTCAAAATACATACTTACTCTTTGTTACATATTAAAGGCACGTGTCACTATGTACTTAATTTATAACGATGAAAATTCTTTTTTTAATATGTATGGCAGCATTATTTTATGTTTCTTTCTTTTTTTTAATGCAGCCAACATTACATATTGTTTTCCCTACGGCCCTTTTCTTTTGCCTTAGTCTTTCTCTTATTATAAGTTTTGCCATATTATTATTCACTGTCTTTAATTGTTATTATTATTTAACACTAAAAATTGTTCCCGAATCTCTTGTAATAGTATGATACCTAACGTTTTCTACAGTAACATTTTTTTAACAACAGTTTAATTTTTAAAATACATGTCACTGCCCCATTTGCGTTCTAATTGACGGAATAATGAGAATTAATGGATGCCCTATATTAACTTTGCGGTATACTGATGGGTACCACTGGATATACTTTTTTGGCATGCTGACATTGGTTCTTTTCAAAATGTCGAACATTCCATCTTTTGAATAGCAATAGGTCCTACTCACCCGCTTCAATGGTAAACCCGGCGAATTAAAATCCTCGGACCGCATAGGATTAATACAGTTACTACTTTTAAGTCGCAGTGCTTGGACAGTATCGACGACGGCCATTGGAACGGTTGCATAGTATTTAACATCTTTCCTAGGTGAATATAATCTTTAAAGCAAATGTGGCAGTGTCGAAATGAACGCTAAATGTATTTTGAAAAAAAAATTTTTTTTTCAAATAATTTTTCATTTCAATTTATAATTAAATCAGCAGACCATGCATATTTGCTCATAATAAAAACACCGTAAAAGACTGATATGTATTTCTGTTTTTAATTGTAATTAATATAATATTTGAACCACCGTACAATTAGTGGAAAAGCCAAATTGTTTGAACCAAATTTACTTTTAGTTTAACCCTTTAGTTTCACATCTGGCACATGTGTTAATGCAATACGAAATATTTAAATTAAACTTAATAAGTTCATAATCCGTAGCGCCTGAACGGTTTCACTACAAAAAAGTGCTGTATTCATTTATACAAAAAAAAAAATTAAATAGGATGTATAATTTTTTTCTTGTTTCGTTCCGTTTCCTACATTTTCTAGGCTAAATATTTGCATATCATTTAATTTTTTTTAATGTTCAAGTGCAACAGGTATACAGGACGCGACCGGGAAGTCTTGCCGTGATATGTGATTGTAGAACCTTGTCTTTATTTAAACGTCTAGTTTTAATTGTATTTTAGAAAAAAAAAATCTATAAGTACGATGATAGTTTTAAAAATTACACCCCAAAGCATATTATTATAGTGTTATCAGTAGATGTGTAAGTCCGTATTGTAATTTTTGCATTCATATAGATATCCCATAGTTAAAAGAAACCATGATATTTTTTTAAAAATCGCATAATATACCCTCTAAAGTGGACCGAGGTCCGACCATTTGTATGACAGTGCATTATTGAAATAAATTGTATTTGAATACATAATCTTTTATACCGTGAAGATATATAATAGTTTTCATATAACATAGTAGATTTTAGTATGGTTAATGTGTAAGTGACATTATTATTACATACTATGTTAAGGCGAATCAAGTAAGAGTCACAAGAGCGTATGTAAGTCAGTTGTTAAGCTGTGTGTACACAGACGCACACTGATACTGTTTAAATTAAAAATATCAATGCAATTCTCGTTACACCAACGTAACATACGTAATTTCACTCCTGTAATCCCCGAAGGGGTAGGCAGAGGAGTGTAGTACACTCCCACGGTTCACCAGTTACGTTTAAGTCCCATGGA